>WNGS01054974.1:0-10012 GCA_020271785.1 Procambarus virginalis
TTTTTATATATAATAATATTAATTTATATATGAGAACAAAGCAATTTTAATACACAGTATGTTAACATTTAAGAATGCGTCTGGGGAGGACGGCCGCTGCTTAACCAGCCTAGTGTGAGGACGGCCGCTGCTTAACCAGCCTAGTGTGAGGACGGCCGGCTTAACCAGCCTAGTGTGAGGACGGCCGCTGCTTTAACCAGCCTAGTATGAGGACGGCCGCTGCTTTAACCAGCCTAGTATGAGGACGGCCGCTGCTTTAACCAGCCTAGTGTGAGGACGGCCGCTGCTTTAACCAGCCTAGTGTGAGGACGGCCGCTGCTTTAACCAGCCTAGTGTGAGGACGGCCGCTGCTTAACCAGACTAGTATGAGGACGGGTTGTCTGGGGAGGACGGCCGCTGCTTTAACCAGCCTAGTGTGAGGACGGGTTGTCTGGGGAGGACGGCCGCTGCTTTAACCAGCCTAGTGTGAGGACGGGTTGTCTAGGGAGGACGGCCGCTGCTTAACCAGCCTAGTGTGAGGACGGGTTGTCTAGGGAGGACGGCCGCTGCTTTAACCAGCCTAGTATGAGGACGGGTTGTCTGGGGAGGACGGCCGCTGCTTAAACAGCCTAGTGTGAGGACGGGTTGTCTGGGGAGGACGGCCGCTGCTTTAACCAGCCTAGTGTGAGGACGGGTTGTCTGGGGAGGACGGCCGCTGCTTTAACCAGCCTAGTATGAGGACGGGGTGTCTGGGGAGGACGGCCGCTGCTTTAACCAGCCTAGTGTGAGGACGGGTTGTCTGGGGAGGACGGCCGCTGCTTTAACCAGCCTAGTGTGAGGACGGGTTGTCTGGGGAGGACGGCCGCTGCTTTAACCAGCCTAGTATGAGGACGGGTTGTCTGGGGAGGACGGCCGCTGCTTTAACCAGCCTAGTATGAGGACGGGTTGTCTGGGGAGGACGGCCGCTGCTTTAACCAGCCTAGTATGAGGACGGGTTGTCTAGGGAGGACGGCCGCTGCTTTAACCAGCCTAGTGTGAGGAAGGGTTGTCTAGGGAGGACGGCCGCTGCTTTAACCAGCCTAGTATGAGGACGGGTTGTCTAGGGAGGACGGCCGCCGCTGCTTTAACCAGCCTAGTATGAGGACGGGTTGTCTAGGGAGGACGGCCGCTGCTTAACCAGCCTAGTATGAGGACGGGTTGCGTATTTATACGTTCTTCCTTGTCTCCTACAAACAAACCACTCTGGTCGTTACAGCAGCAAAGGATAACGTGAGGCTGTGACTTGTATTTTTTGTGCAGGTCAAATATGAGTGGTGCAAGACTGTGTCCTGAGGTATAGAGCTTTTTACTGTACTAAGACTCGATTTGATTTGATGGCTGTTACTCTTTGCGTTCCGCTTGACATAAAATGTAATATCCAGCGTCCTACTTTACCAGTTATTCCCATTGACCTCATTTTGTGTGCTATCACGCCATGGTCACATTTATCGAATGCCTTGTGAAGTCCGTGTATACCACATTAGCATGTTTTCTTCTAATGCCTCGGTGATGTTGTCATAGTGATCCAGTAGCTGTGAGAGGCATGATCTTCCTGCTCTAAATCCATGTTGGCCTGGATTGTGGAGGTCATGGTCTCCATGAATCTAGTGACCTGACTCCTGATCACTCTCTCAAATACTTTTATTATGTGGGACGTTAGGGCAACTGGTCTAGAATTCTTGCCAATGCTTTGCTCCCTCCCTTGTGTAGAGGGGCAATGTCTGCCAGTGCACAAAGAAAGCCCCTTAAGGTGGTGTATCAATGAGGAAATCTGTTGGAGCCGTGAGGAAGATTCGAACCTGAGCTCTGGATACTACAAGGCGAACGCCTAAACAAACTTAGACATTTGGTTCGAATCTTTCTCAAGGATATAACTTAACGATTTATCTATATCTTCCAGTCATCCCTCCCACGGAATCTTCCAGTCATCTGTACCTGGAAATCTTCCAGTCTGGCAATGTTGCAGGTCTTGCTGTGATAATTGACAGTTGCAGGTCTGGAAACGCGGCTACTTGTGGAGCATCTTAATGACCAATCACCGAGGCCCCTTGCTGGCAGCCGTATGACGCAATGATTGGCCCGCTGGTGTTGTGTGAGAGAGCTCCACCACAGCCCCATCCAGAGAGCCAGGTCATCACCAGGGCCAGCAGGTCATCACCAGGGCCAGCAGGTCATCTCCAGGGGCCAGCAGGTCATCACCAGGGCCAGCAGGTCATCTCCAGGGGCCAGCAGGTCATCACCAGGGGCCAGCAGGTCATCACCAGGGGCCAGCAGGTCATCACCAGGGCCAGCAGGTCATCACCAGGGCCAGCAGGTCATCGCCGGGGCAGCAGGTCATCACCGGGGCCAGAGGTCATCACCAGGGCCAGCAGGTCATCACCGGGGCCAGCAGGTCATCACCGGGGCCAGCAGGTCATCACCAGGGGCCAGCAGGTCATCACCGGGCCAGCAGGTCATCACCGGGGCCAGCAGGTCATCACCAGGGCCAGCAGGTCATCACCAGGGCCAGCAGGTCATCACCAGGGGCCAGCAGGTCATCACCAGGGGCCAGCAGGTCATCACCAGGGCCAGCAGGTCATCACCAGGGCCAGCAGGTCATCACCAGGGCCAGCAGGTCATCACCAGGGGCAGCAGGTCATCACCAGGGGCCAGCAGGTCATCACCAGGGGCCAGCAGGTCATCACCAGGGCCAGCAGGTCATCACCAGGGCCAGCAGGTCATCACCAGGGGCCAGCAGGTCATCACCAGGGGCCAGCAGGTCATCACCAGAGCCAGCAGGTCATCACAGGGCCAGCAGGTCATCACCAGGGCCAGCAGGTCATCACCAGGGCCAGCAGGTCATCACCAGGCCAGCAGGTCATCACCAGGGGCCAGCAGGTCATCACCAGGGGCCAGCAGGTCATCACCAGAGCCAGCAGGTCATCACCAGGGCCAGCAGGTCATCACCAGGGCCAGCAGGTCATCACCAGGGGCCAGCAGGTCATCACCAGGGGCCAGCAGGTCATCACCAGGGCCAGCAGGTCATCACCAGGGCCAGCAGGTCATCACCAGGGCCAGCAGGTCATCACCAGGGGCCAGCAGGTCATCACCAGGGGCCAGCAGGTCATCACCAGAGCCAGCAGGTCATCACCAGGGCCAGCAGGTCATCACCAGGGCCAGCAGGTCATCACCAGGGCCAGCAGGTCATCACCAGGGCCAGCAGGTCATCACCAGGGGCCAGCAGGTCATCACCAGGGCCAGCAGGTCATCACCAGGGCCAGCAGGTCATCACCAGGGCCAGCAGGTCATCACCAGGGCCAGCAGGTCATCACCAGGGCCAGCAGGTCATCACCAGGGCCAGCAGGTCATCACCGGGGCCAGCAGGTCATCACCAGGGGCCAGCAGGTCATCACCAGGGCCAGCAGGTCATCACCAGGGGCCAGCAAGTCATCACCAGAGGCCAGCAAGTCATCACCAGGGGCCAGCAGGTCATCACCAGAGGGCCAGCAGGTCATCACCAGGGCCAGCAGGTCATCACAGAGAGCCAGCAGGTCATCACCAGGGCCAGCAGGTCATCACCAGGGCCAGCAGGTCATCACCAGGGCCAGCAGGTCATCACCAGGGGCCAGCAGTCATCACCAGGGCCAGCAGGTCATCACCAGGGGCCAGCACGTCATCACCAGGGCGCAGCAGGTCATCACCAGGGCCACCAGCAGTCATCACAGGGGCCAGCAGGTCATCACCAGGGTCACCACGTCATCACCGGGGCCAGCAGGTCATCACCAGGGGCCAGCAGGTCATCAACCAGGGCCAGCAGGTCATCACCAGGGCCAGCAGGTCATCACCGGGGCCAGCAGGTCATCACCAGGGGCCAGCAAGTCATCACCAGGGGCCAGCAAGTCATCACTAGGGGCAAGCAGGTCATCACCAGGGCCAGCAGGTCATCACCAGGGGCCAGCAGGTCATCACCAGGGGTCAGCAGGTCATCACCAGGGCCAGCAAGTCATCATCAGGGGCCAGCAGGTCATCACCAGGGCCAGCAAGTCATCACAAGGGGCCAGCAAGTCATCACCAGGGGCCAGCAGGTCATCACCAGGGCCAGCAGGTCATCACCAGGGGCCAGCAGGTCATCACCAGGAGCCAGCAGGTCATCACAAGGGCCAGCAGGTCATCACCAGGGCCAGCAAGTCATCACCAGGGGCCAGCAGGTCATCACCAGGGCCAGCAGGTCATCACCGGGGCAGCAGGTCATCACCAGGGCCAGCAGGTCATCACCAGGGCCAGCAGGTCATCACCAGGGCCAGCAGGTCATCACCAGGGCCAGCAGGTCATCACAGGGGCCAGCAGGTCATCACCAGGGCCAGCAGGTCATCACAGGGCCAGCAGGTCATCACCAGGGCCAGCAGGTCATCACCAGGGGCCAGCAGGTCATCACCAGGGCCAGCAGGTCATCACCAGGGGCCAGCAGGTCATCACCAGGGCCAGTAGGTCATCACCAGGGGCCAGCAGGTCATCACCAGGGCCAGCAGGTCATCACCAGGGGCAGCAGGTCATCACCAGGGGCCAGCAGGTCATCACGGGGGAAAGCAGGTCATCACCAGGGCCAGCAGGTCTCACCAGGGCCAGCATGAATCACCAGGGGCCAGCAGGTCATCACCAGGGGCCAGCAGGTCATCACCAGAGCCCAGCAGGTCATCACCAGGGGCAGCAGGTCATCACCAGGGCCAGTAGGTCATCACCAGGGTCAGCAGTCATCACCAGGGCCAGCAGGTCATCACCAGGGTCAGCACGTCATCACCAGGGTCAGCAGGTCATTACCAGGGGCCAGCAGGTCATCACCAGGGCCAGCAGGTCATCACCAGGGGCCAGCAGGTCACACCAGGGTCAGCACGTCATCACCAGGGCCAGCAGGTCATCACCAGGGGCCAGCAGGTCATCACCAGGGCCAGCAGGTCATTGCCAGGGCCAGCAGGTCATCACCAGGGCCAGCAGGTCATCAACAGGGGCCCTGGTGATGACCTGCTGGCCCTGGTGATGACCTGCTGGCCATGGTGATGACGTGCTGACCCTGGTGAGACCTGCTGGCCCTGGTGATGACCTGCTGGCCCTGGTGAGACCTGCTGGCCCCTGGTAATGACCTGCTGACCCTGGTGATGACGCTGAACCCTGGTGATGACCTGATGGCACGGTGATGACGTGCTGACCCTGGTGATGACTACTGGCCCTGGTGATGACCTGCTGGCCCCTGGTGAGACCTGCTGGCTTGGTGATGACCTGCTGGCCCTGGTGATGACCTGCTGCCCCTGGTGATGACATGCTGGCCCTGGTGATGACCTGCTGGCTGGTGATGACATGCTTCCCCCGGTGATGACCTGCTGGCCCTGGTGATGACCTACTGGCCCCTGGTGATGACCTGCTGGCCCTGGTGATGACCTGCTGGCCCTGGTGATGACCTACTGGCCCCTGGTGATGAACTGCTGGCCCCTGGTGATGACCTGCTGGCCCTGGTGATGACCTGCTGGCCCCTGGTGATGACCTGCTGGCCCTGGTGATGACCTGCTGGCCCTGGGTGACCTGCTGGCCCTGGTGATGACCTGCTGGCCCTGGTGATGACTGCTGGCCCTGGTGATGACCTGCTGGCCCTGGTGATGACTGCTGGCCCTGGTGATGACCTGCTGGCCCTGGTGATGACCTGCTGGCCCTGGTGATGACCTGCTGGCCCTGGTGATGACCTGCTGGCCCTGGTGATGACCTGCTGCCCCTGGTGATGACCTGCTGGCCCTGGTGATGACCTGCTGGCCCGGTGATGACCTGCTGGCCCTGGTGATGACCTGCTGGCCCTGGTGATGACCTGCGGCCCCTGGTGATGACGTGCTGGCCCCTGTGATGACTGCTGGCCCTGGTGATGACCTGCTGGCCCCTGGTGATGACCTGCTGGCCCTGGTGATGACCTGCTGCCCCTGGTGATGACCTGCTGGCCCTGGTGATGACCTGCTGGCCTGGTGATGACCTGCTGGCCCCTAGTGATGACTGCTGGCCCTGGTGATGACCTGCTGGCCCTGGTGATGACCTGCTGGCCCTGGTGATGACCTGCTGGCCCTGGTGATGACTGCTGGCCCTGGTGATGACTGCTGGCCCTGGTGATGACCTGCTGGCCCTGGTGATGACGTGGTGACCCTGGTGATGACCTGCTGGCCCCGGTGATGACCTGCTGGCCCTAGTGATGACCTGCTGGCCCTGGTGATGACGTGCTGGCCCTGGTGATGACCTGCTGGCCCTGGTGATGACCTGCTGGCCCCTGGTGATGACCTGCTGGCCCTGGTGATGACCTGCTGGCCCCTGGTGATGACCTGCTGGCCCTGGTGATGACCTGCTGGCCCTGGTGATGACCTGCTGGCCTGGTGATGACCTGCTGGCCCCTGGTGATGACCTGCTGGCCCTGGTGATGACTTGCTGGCCTCTGGTGATGACTTGCTGGCCCCTGGTGGATGACTGCTGGCCCTGGTGATGACTGCTGGCCCCTGGTGATGACCTGCTGGCCCCGGTGATGACCTGCTGGCCCTGGTGATGACCTGGGCCCTGGTGATGACCTGCTGGCCCTGGTGATGACCTGCTGGCCCTGGTGATGACCTGCTGGCCCTGGTGATGACCTGCTGGCCCTGGTGATGACCTGCTGGCCCTGGTGATGACCTGCTGGCCCTGGTGATGACCTGCTGGCCCTGGTGATGACCTGCTGGCCCTGGTGATGACCTGCTGGCCCTGGTGATGACCTGCTGGCCCTGGTGATGACCTGCTGGCCCTGGTGATGACCTGCTGGCCCTGGTGATGACCTGCTGGCCCTGGTGATGACCTGCTGGCCCTGGTGATGACCTGCTGGCCCCTGGTGATGACCTGCTGGCCCCTGGTGATGACCTGCTGGCCCCTGGTGATGACCTGCTGGCCCTGGTGATGACCTGCTGGGCCTGGTGATGACCTGCTGGCCCTGGTGATGACCTGCTGGCCCTGGTGATGACCTGCTGGCCCTGGTGATGACCTGCTGGCCCTGGTGATGACCTGCTGGCCCTGGTGATGACCTGCTGGCCCTGGTGATGACCTGCTGGCCCTGGTGATGACCTGCTGGCCCTGGTGATGACCTGCTGGCCCTGGTGATGACCTGCGGCCCCTGGTGATGACCTGCTGGCCCTGGTGATGACCTGCTGGCCCTGGTGATGACCTGCTGGCCCTGGTGATGACCTGCTGCCCCTGGTGATGACCTGCTGGCCCTGGTGATGACCTGCTGGCCCTGGTGATGACCTGCTGGCCCTGGTGATGACCTGCTGGCCCTGGTGATGACCTGCTGGCCCCTGGTGATGACCTGCTGGCCCTGGTGATGACCTGCTGGCCCTGGTGATGACCTGCTGGCCCTGGTGATGACCTGCTGGCCCGGTGATGACCTGCTGGCCCCGGTGATGACCTGCTGGCCCTGGTGATGACCTGCTGGCCCTGGTGATGACCTGCTGGCCCGGTGATGACCTGCTGGCCCCTGGTGATGACCTGCTGGCCCTGGTGATGACCTGCTGGCCCGGTGATGACCTGCTGGCCCTGGTGATGACCTGCTGGCCCTGGTGATGACCTGCTGGCCCCTGGTGATGACCTGCTGGCCCCTGGTGATGACCTGCTGGCCCTGGTGATGACCTGCTGGCCCTGGTGATGACCTGCTGGCCCTGGTGATGACCTGCTGGCCCTGGTGATGACCTGCTGGCCCTGGTGATGACCTGGCTCTCTGGATGGGGCTGTGGTGGAGCTCTCTCACACAACACCAGCGGGCCAATCATTGCGTCATACGGCTGCCAGCGAGGGGCCTCGGTGATTGGTCATTAAGATGCTCCACAAGTAGCCGCGTTTCCAGACCTGCAACTGTCAATTATCACAGCAAGACCTGCAACATTGCCAGACTGGAAGATTTCCAGGGTACAGATGACTGGAAGATTCCGTGGGAGGGATGACTGGAAGATATAGATAAAATCGTTAAGTTATATCCTGAGAAAGATTCGAACCAAATGTCTAAGTTTGTTTAGGCGTTCGCCTTGTAGTATCCAGAGCTCAGGTTCGAATCTTCCTCACGGCTCCAACAGATTCCTCATTGATACACCACCTTAAGGGCTTTCTTTGTGCACTGGCAGACATTGCCCCTCTACACAAGGGAGGGAGCAAAGCATTGGCAAGAATTCTAGACCAGTTGCCCTAACGTCCACATAATAAAAGTATTTGAGAGAGTGATCAGGAGTCAGGTCACTAGATTCATGGAGACCAATGACCTCCACAATCCAGGCCAACATGGATTTAGAGCAGGAAGATCATGCCTCACAGCTACTGGATCACTATGACAACATCACCGAGGCATTAGAAGAAAAAACAGAATGCTAATGTGGTATACACGGACTTCACAAAGGCATTCGATAAATGTGACCATGGCGTGATAGCACACAAAATGAGGTCAATGGGAATAACTGGTAAAGTAGGACGCTGGATATTACATTTTATGTCAAGCGGAACGCAAAGAGTAACAGCCAATCAAATCAAATCGAGTCTTAGTACAGTAAAAAGCTCTATACCTCAGGACACAGTCTTGCACCACTCATATTTGACCTGCACAAAAATACAAGTCACAGCCTCACGTTATCCTTTGCTGCTGTAACGACCAGAGTGGTTTGTTTGTAGGAGACAAGGAAGTAACGTATAAATACGCAACCCGTCCTCATACTAGGCTGGTTAAAGCAGCGGCCGTCCTCCCTAGACAACCCGTCCTCATACTAGGCTGGTTAAAGCAGCGGCCGTCCTCCCTAGACAACCCGTCCTCATACTAGGCTGGTTAAAGCAGCGGCCGTCCTCCCTAGACAACCCGTCCTCACACTAGGCTGGTTAAAGCAGCGGCCGTCCTCCCTAGACAACCCGTCCTCATACTAGGCTGGTTAAAGCAGCGGCCGTCCTCCCCAGACAACCCGTCCTCATACTAGGCTGGTTAAAGCAGCGGCCGTCCTCCCCAGACAACCCGTCCTCATACTAGGCTGGTTTAAAGCAGCGGGCCGTCCTCCCCAGACAACCGTCCTCACACTAGGCTGGTTAAAGCAGCGGCCGTCCTCCCCAGACAACCCGTCCTCACACTAGGCTGGTTAAAGCAGCGGCCGTCCTCCCCAGACAACCCGTCCTCATACTAGGCTGGTTAAAGCAGCGGCCGTCCTCCCCAGACAACCCGTCCTCACACTAGGCTGGTTAAAGCAGCGGCCGTCCTCCCCAGACACCCGTCCTCACACTAGGCTGGTTAAAGCAGCGGCCGTCCTCCCCAGACAACCCGTCCTCAACTAGGCTGGTTAAAGCAGCGGCCGTCCCTAGACAACCCGTCCTCACACTAGGCTGGTTAAAGCAGCGGCCGTCCTCCCTAGACAACCGTCCTCACACTAGGCTGGTTAAAGCAGCGGCCGTCCTCCCAGACAACCCGTCCTCACACTAGGCTGGTTAAAGCAGCGGCCGTCCTCCCCAGACAACCCGTCCTCATACTAGTCTGGTTAAAGCAGCGGCCGTCCTCACACTAGGCTGGTTAAAGCAGCGGCCGTCTCACACTAGGCTGGTTAAAGCAGCGGCCGTCCTCACACTAGGCTGGTTAAAGCAGCGGCCGTCTCATACTAGGCTGGTTAAAGCAGCGGCCGTCCCATACTAGGCTGGTTAAAGCAGCGGCCGTCCACACTAGGCTGGTTAAAGCAGCGGCCGTCCTCACTAGGCTGGTTAAAGCAGCGGCCGTCCTCACACTAGGCTGGTTAAAGCAGCGGCCGTCCTCCCAGACGCATTCTTAATGTTAACATACTGTGTATTAAAAATTGCTTTGTTCTCATATATAAATTAATATTATTATATAAAAAAATATATGACAGTGTCAGACCACGCAGGAAGAATTGAAACAGGAATTCCTTACGTACTTTCGTATATTAATACATCTTCAGAAGGAATCAAAGATGTATTAATATAATGTATGTATTAA
>WNGS01054980.1:0-10000 GCA_020271785.1 Procambarus virginalis
AATTTCATGAACCGATTGTAATCAACTATGGCCTTGGGTTTTGTCATTTTCACAATTTCTAGTGCTGTTCTCCCGTTAGGTTTACGAACGCGTCGCCTGCGCTGAACTACAGTAGTCTTGCATTGTGGAGATTGGTGATGAGAGACACGGGGCGCTTGTCCTTCCACACTATATTAAATGTGTTATCTTGACGCATGTGCACGGTGGTGTCTGTGGCCATTTTATCCTTTACCAGTTGTTGCAGATCCTTGGGGGCGCCACGTTGCAGTCTAAGTGTTCCACATGTGTAAACACCCACTTCGCGTAATTTTTCTGTCAGGGTAACTGAGTTATAGTAGTTATCCATATACAGATGATAACCCTTGTTGACTAGGGGCGCCATCAACCCCGTGACGGTTTCCACTGTAGTTTTCCTACACCACAATACACATCAAAGTTATATATGTAGCCTGATGTGCCTTCGGCCAACATATAAAATTTGACACCATATTTATCCGGCTTGTTGGGATTGTAGACCTTGAAAGAGAGGCGGCCACGCCATGGCATTGTACCTTCATCACGACTCAATTCTTTCTTTGGAATGTACACAACAAAAATTTCTCGTTCAAATATTCCATCACTGGTCTCACTTTTATCAGTCTGTCACTATTATTCACTGGCACTGCTTTCTTGTTATACATGTGAAAGAACTTAGAAATATGTTGGAACCGCGTAGACGACATAAACAAGCTGAAGTATCGATTATGCCACTTTTGATTTGTCTGCCAGTACATCCTCATTGTAGGCAGCCTGTTCACCCCCATCAGTATACACAGACCCAAATAGCGTGCCATTCTTTCACAGACACAAGGTTTCCAACTTTTCCTTGATGAGTCAGCCATGAGATGTATGATGTGTGTGGCATACAATTTGTTTCATATGCTAGGTACTCCACCAATGCTCTCGTGATAAATAGTTGTACAAATGCATGGAGTTGTAGGTGTTGGAATCGTTAGGCCTGGGTTAGCAGAAAAGGCACCAACGATAGGAGGAGTGTTGCTACGATTCCACTGATCACTAAACCTAGCACGCTTTCGTACCGGACACATTCGCTTTCCGCGTGGCGGAGCTGGGGTCTTCCTCATTCTGTTCCTCACTCTCACTCGAACTTTCTTGTTCACTTGAGGAAACCACATATGGCACGTCACATTCTGGTTCGTCAACCTCAATATCATCATCATGATTCAGAAAAAGCCTCAACAACATCCGGAATCTTGGAGGGAGTGAGCTTGACCCCACGATACTTATCGTAAATCATTGCGATATGGTCTTCTTTCTTTGATTTCCTACCTCTTTTTGCCGTTCCACTGCTTGTTCCTTGTGCTGGATCCATGGTGAAGGTATTGAATGGGTTTGAATCACACGAGAATGAAATAAATGCGTAAAAGAGGTCACGTTTGCCTCGAGAGGGGAGCTGCGGTGGGCACTTCGCGTGACAACAACACAATGGACCCACCACGTGACCGGGTAGGCCGAGATGCCATGTGGTCGTTGAGGGAAAACGGGAATTTCATGGAGAACATTTTGAGACTATCCCAAACAAAATCGCATAATAATTAAAATTTATACAAATATTTACCGCTCGACGCACGGAGTCGTTCAACAAGCACAACCGTGAGAAAAATAGTGCACTATACCGCTCGAATCAAACCACGAAAGTGTTAAACAAATAGTAAAACTAAAACTAAACAAATCCCCAGAGCCAGAAGAAGTGTTTGCCAGGGTGCTTAAAGAATGCAAAGAGGAGCTTTCCGAGCCACTGTCTACCATATTTAATTTATCAATAGAATTAGGCAGAGTTCCAGAGTCATGGAAGGCAGCTAATGTGGTGCCAATTTTGAAGAAAGGAGATTGATCACTTGCGTCAAACTATCGGCCAATTAGCCTAACAATATTGTGGGAAAGTTACTTAAATCGATAATTGAAAATACAATTCGTCTTCATCTTGAAAAACATAAATTAATAAATGAGTCGCAACATGGTTTTACAAATGGCCGGTCATGTTTAACAAATTTGCTATCTTTTTATTACAGCATAGTTGAGGCAGTTGATAGTGGTAAGGATTGTGATGTTGTGTACCTTGACTTTAGCAAAGCTTTTGATACAGTGCCACATGAAAGACTGATAAAAAAATAGAGGCTCATGGTATTGAGGGTGCTATGTTAAGTTGGATTAGGGCATGGCTATTCCAAAGGAAACAGAGAATTAGTATGTTGACCAGACCACGCACTAGAAGGTGAAGGGACGACGACGTTTCGTCGTCTTCCTTCCGACAAAGGCAATTCGGTGGTTGTCCTTGACCGTGAAGACTACCCCCGAAAAGCAGATGTCTTGCTCTCTGACTCTCACACTTATGCTTCTCTGACTTCTAACCCTTTGGATCGCCTCAAAACTTCCTTTAACCGCAAACTAAGACAGCTCTCTAGTCATTGTCCTCCTGACTTTGATCTCATTAAACGTTTCCGTGTCATCTGCCCCTCTCTTCCTTATTTCTATGGTCTTCCTAAGACTCATAATTTGGTGTTTCTCTTCGTCCTATCATTTCTTCACGGGGCTCTGTCAGCTATCATCTTGCCTCCTGGCTCGCTGAAACCCTGACGCCTTACCTTGGCACTTTTTCGCCTGCCCACCTTCGTCACTCTCAGGACTTCATAGAAAGACTGCGCCTGCAACCCTCTTGTAAGATGCTTAGTCCTGATGTCGACTCTGTTCACTAATGTTCCGCTCGATGACGTTCTCTCTTTCCTTAGACAGAAGGGGGCGTTATTCCCAAATATGCAAAAAATGAAAACTCGTTCAATTTCAATCAAACTTTTTTGACAAGTTGTATATAAAAAGGGTTTCATTTGGTCCAAGTCTCAGCATCGTAGCATAAATAGGAAGGAAGAAAAAAAATATTGAATTACGTGTCAAAAATTTCCAAAATGGTCAAAAACGATTATCAAACAAAAATGTCAACTGAAATCATGTCTATGACTCTCAGCTATCACAATAGCATATATATAAAAACAAATTATAATTAGTTTTATAAAAAAAAAATTAGTTACAAAAAAGGCAAATTTTCCTTTTTTTTTAAATTTCATCTCTCTCTTTTGTTTATAGGGCGATTTGCATGAAACGTATACACCTGACTGCACGTATGCCTATCTGTAAGGGTGCCAATTTTGGAGGAAATTGGTTGATGTCAACCTCAGCCACAGAGGGCAACACTGTAAACTTTATTTTTACTTACTTGAATGTTTATGTTACTGAGTTACTGTTAAAATGAGTACCTCTTTCATTTTTTATTCAATTTACATGAAACTTATACATTATATGTAAATTTTATGTCTCTAAAATCGTGAGCAAGCGTTTTATCCTGAGTTTATTTATTGATTTTATAATAGCAATAAACATGATATATTTGCATAATTTTGTGGGGGAACTTAGACTATTTGTATTAGGAAAACTAAAGACGTTTTGGAAAATCTCTTGCTTGAGATCCTTTATTATACGTTAATGTGTCAGAAAAGTGTCATAGAATGATTATATTTGAAAGGTGTGGTTGTAAACTTACACTTGAAAATGTGTAAAATTCGTTGAAACAAATAAAAAAATTAAAAATCTCCCTTACTAATTAGGCTACAGTACTGAAACTTAGAACAATTGCAGCGCTTTTCATATACAACTAGTCAAAAATAATGATTGACACTGAACAACAACTTTATTGTACCCGAATACCGCCCTCTTAGACAGAAGGCGCCAGAGGGCCTTCTTCCTCTCCCGCTTCCCACTGACGTTTTCCTCGATCTCATTAGACTCTGTGTTGACTCTAACTCTTTCTCTTTCAACGGTAAATATTGCACTCAAACTTTCGGTGTCGCTATGGGTTCCCCTCTCTCCCCTGTTCTTGCTAATTTCTACATGGAATACTTCGAAACTATTCTTCTTCCTTCTATTGATACTCGTCCCTCTCTCTGGCTTCGCTATGTTGATGACATTTTTGCTTTATGGCCTCATGACCTTAGTCTTTTCCAGCCTTTCCTCGCCTCTCTTAACAATCTGGCTCCTTATATCCATTTCAAAGTTGAGTGGGAATCGAATTCCCTCCTTCCTTTTCTTGACGTTCATGTTCACAGCTCTGTGTCTGGGTTCTCTTTCTCTGTCTACCGTAAACCCATGCATAGTGGCATGCACATTCACTTCTTTTCCTACCATCCTCTTTCTGTTAAGAAAAGTGTCCTCGTCTCTCTCTTCCTCCGCGCTCTACGCATCAGCGACCCTCAGTTTCTTGATTCTGAAATTGCCTTTATCTACAAATCATTCTCTCGCCTTGGTTACCCTTTGCATTTCATCAACTGTGCTTACTCTCAAGCTAAACGAAATTTCTTTCATCCTAAACCTGCTTCCAACACTAGTAAAACTGTACTATGTCTTCTCTTCATATCTGAACTCATAACTTTTACCAATACCTTTCGTTTTCTTGACACTAAACTCGCCTTTCGACAAACTAACACACTTCGTAGCAATCTAGTTCACACTGCTCCTCCTGCTTCTAATGCTGCTGGTGTCTACTCTATTTCCTGTTCGTCTTGTCCTCTCCAATACTTTGGCGAAACTGGCCGTACACTGAATGACAGACTTAAAGAACACAAGAGAAGTGTTAAGTCTGCAGACACTAACAATGCTCTCTTCTGTCATGTGAAGGATTCTAATCATCCCATTGATTGGTCTTCCTCCAAAATAATCTTTCCTGCCTCTACTCTACACAGACGCCGTCTTGTAGAATCGGCTCTAATATACAATGTACCTAACATGAACTTGAGTCCTGGCTTCGTTGCTGTGAACTCTTCCCTTTCATAGTATATTCTGAAATGCACTAATCTTTCTAGCAAACCAGACCTAACATAAGCTTACCCCTTCCATTTATCTTTCTTTCTCTTTCCTTTTCTTTCCTTCTTCTCCCTTGTTCTATTCATTGTCTTCTACGCTCCCTTGCTATCCTCTTCTTATTCCTATTACTATCTCCTTCTCATTCTGTGGTTATAATAGGAGCTGCCTCGTATGTGCCAATAGGCCCTCTGCAGTTCTTATTATTACTACTATCCCTCTACTACAGCTTACTTTGCTCCTCAGCTACTCTTGCTATTTATTGCCTGTCTCTACTTCCTCATCACCACCTCTTGGGTGGCTTAATCTTTATCAATCAATCAGATCAATTTAACACATTCACGGGAGACATCTCCCGTCAGGGTGCAGTCGCACCTCCACAGATCTCCAGTCTCAGCTCTTGATACTGGATATGGGTCAAAAGGGCCACCACTTACGGGCTTCATGCCGTGCCACCTCTTGGGTGGCTTAATCTTTATCAATCTTCCTCATCAACCCGGGGGAGACATCTCCCGTCACGCAGGTGCAGTCGCACCTCCACAGATCTCCAGTATCAGCTCTTAATACTGGTAATGGCTCAAAAGGGCCACCACTTACGGGCTATTCATGCTCGTGCCACCTTTTAGGTGCTTAATCTTAGTCTTAGTCTTAGTCTAACACATTCATATGGGAGACATCTCCCGTCACGCAGGGTGCAGTCGCGCCTCCACAGATCTCCAGTATCAGCTCTGATACTGGTAATGGCTCAAAAGGGCCACCACTTACGGGCTATTCATGCCCGTGCCATCGTTTTGGGTGGCTTAATCTTCATCAATCAATCTTTCCTCATCACAATCGACTTAAGAATGGTCCAGGACGGACCGAAACGTCGTCGTCCCTTCACCTTCTAGTGTGTGATCTGGTCAACATACTTTAGCCACGTTATTGTGACTCATCGCCTGCAGAGAGTTAGTATAAATGGGGTTAAATCAAAGTGGGATAATGTTGTTAGTGGAGTGCCTCAAGGCTCTGTCCTGGGACCTCTGTTGTTTTTAATATATAAATGATTTAGATTCAGGTTGAGTAGCAACATCTGCAAATTTGCAGATGGTACAAAAATCGGTAGGGAAATTAACACGGAAGAAGACTCACTATCACTTCAAGTTGATCTAAATAGGGTTTTGAAATGGTCAAAAGATTGGCAGATGCAGTATAATGCTGATAAATGTAAAGTTCTGAGGCTAGGTATGATGATAGAGTTATAAGATACGAGCTAGATGGTGTTGAGATTGCGAAAGGAAACTGGAGTTATGATTAGTAAGAATTTAAAACAAAAGGATCAATGCATGAATGTTCGTAATAAGGCAAATAGGACACTGGGATTTATTAATGGAAGCGTTAGTAACAAGACACCTGGTGTGGTTCTTCAGCTATATCTTGCTCTAGTTAGGCCCCATTTAGATTATGCAGTTCAGTTTTGGTCTCCGTACTATAGAATGAATATAAATTCACTTGAACGTGTCAAGTGTAGGATGACTAAGTTAATTCCCCAAATTAGAAATCTTTCATATGAAGAAAGATTAACAAAGCTTAAATTGCATTCACTGGAAAGGCAAAGAGTTAGGGGTGACATGATAGAGGTTTACAAGTGGATGAATGGACATAACAAAGGGAATATTAATAGGGTATTAAAAGTATCAACACAAGACAGAACGCGAAACAATGGGTATAAATTGGATAAGTTTAGATTTAGGAAAGAATTAGGTAAATACTGGTTCAGTAACAGGGTTGTTGATTTGTGGAACCAATTACCGTGTAACGTGGTAGAGGTGGGGTCCCTCGATTGTTTCAAGCGTGGGTTGGACATGTTTATGTGTGGGATTGGGTGGTTATCGATAGGAGCTGCCTCGTATTGGCCAATAGGCCTTCCGCAGTTACCTTTATTCTTATGTTCTTATGAATCGTAAATCTAAAATTTTCTGTCGTTTTCAGAAATATCATCAACATATCTAAACCATGGAATGATTCCATGGGTACTTTTTGAAACAAATTCTTTTCGAAAAATTCCATATACAAATTTGAAAGCAACCTCGTCAGACCCAAATTATTACCTGCGCCTGAGTGACTACTTGTCAGGCGCAGGTAGTCACAGTGAGAGGTTGTGTGTAGCTGGAGCTCTGATTGTAGTACTATTATCATAGCAATAATGGAAGTTGTAGTGAAGGAATTGATGAATCTAGTTGGAGCTCTGAGGACAGAGTTGGATTCTCTACGGGAGGAGGTACGACAGCTGAAACAACAGCAGGAAGAAACAAAGGAGGAGACCATTATTAAAAAGACTTCATCTTGGAAAGTCGTAAAGGGCAGGGGTCTTAAGAAGACTTTAACAAAGTCACCTACAGGTACCGTAAGGTTTCCAACTCATTTGCCGTGTTGGAGGACAAGTGCTATGGTGAGCCTGCAGTTCGTTCAAAAGGGAAAGCAACGAAGCGCATCCCTCAAAGTGCTCGAAGAGTAAAGGAAGTAACTAAGCGAATTTTGGTTATTGGAGATTCCCAGGTGAGGTATCTGGAAAGAACTTTTAGTGCCAGAGATAGGGGAAACAGGTTAAGGGTTTGCTATCCTGGAGCTGGAACTGGCGATATATTAATAACATGAATGATATTATGGCTGGAAATGGGACTAAACTCATTATATGTATTAGTGCAGGTGGAAATGATGTTGGACGAGTTTGGAGTAAGGAACTGATGTAAGGGTATAAGACAGCCATAGATTTAGTTAGGAGCAAGAGGGTAATCCAGATCATATGTGGTATTCTTCCAAGAAAGGGAAAGGGAAATGAATGGAATTGCCGACTGGAGAAATATTGCAAATCAAATGCAATATCTTTCATAGACAACTGGGAACACTTTTATGAAAGAGATGAAATGTATGCTCGGGATGGGGTGCATCTATCGAGGGCTCGGGTTGCTGTGCTTGCGAATTCATTGAAACCAGTGGTTGGAGGCGTTTGTTTTTGTTTGGGTTTAAACTGTTAGTAAATAGTGGTATGGGAATTGAAATGGAGAAAGAAGTAATAATAGTATGTGTTTGTGGGGGAAACAAATTGGCAAAATGATCAGGGAAAGAGAAGGGCCTCAAAATAACAATACACTTAAGGTATATTACACTAACAGTAGAAGTCTAAGAAATAAAATAAACGATTTAAATGCTCTTGTCTACACAGAAAAAAATATATTATTGCACTTACCGAAACGTGGATGACTGTAGAAAATAGAGAACTACTAGCTGAATGCCAAATAAATGGATTTAATTATTTGACACAGATATGTTAAACGAGGAGGGGAGTAGCCATATATGTTAGGGAAAAATTAAAATGTAATCTCAAAGAGGGAATCAAAACTGATCCACACAGAAACTATTTGAATAGAATTAAACGAAAGAGCAATTAATCTTATAATAGGAATTATATATACAGGCCACCAAACTTAGACAGGATGGCAGCAAAGTACCTATGGGATGAAATATCTAGAGCATCTAGGTCCAGCAGTATTTGTGTCATGGGTGACTTTAACTTTAGTGGAATAAATTGGCTTAACAAAACAGAGAATATTGAAGCAGAAGATTTTCTAGAATTAATTGATGATTGCTTTATTACGCAACACATTAAGGAACCAACGAGGGAAAATAATCTTTTAGGTTTAGTGTTAACTAACAGGGAAACACAAATGAATGACATCGAAATAGGAAATAAGCTAGGGAACAGTGATCACAAAGAACTCAGATTTAGCGTAGAATGGAATAGATCTGTAAGAGAAAATTATGTTAAAGTGCCGGATTTTCGAAAAGCTGATATTAATTGCCAAAATAATTTTTTGGATCAAATAGATTGGAAAGTCTTGGGCATGGAGGTGGGGGGGCCGGTCTTGGAGCGAGAAGATAACCCAGCCATGGGTTGACATAAAAAGGGAATTCGATGTGTATTCAAAATAAAACTTATTTAAAAATATTTTAAGCAAGGCATACGAATGTAGTATGCCATACAAATTTATAGATTGCATACTAATGAACCAAAGTGGATAACAAAGGATCTGAAGAGCATTATAGGTAAAATGAGAGCGTGGTACAAAAGAATTAGGAATGGGGAAGTCAGTTTAGAACAGGAACTCGTAAAACTGGTTAGAAATGTTAAAAAAAAGATAAAGAGGGCAAAAAGAAACTATGAAGTTCGTATAGCAGGCCAAGCAAAGGAAAATTCTAAAGTTTTTTTTCAGTTATATCGAACAAAGGTTAGAGAGAGGATAGGTCCATTAAAAACTGAGACAGATCAGATAACGGATTATGACGAAGAGATAAGAAGTACTTTTAATATATATTTTGTTTCTGTATTTCCTAAAGAACTTAACTCTATGCCTTCAGCTGAACAAGTCTACGTGGGTGGGGACGAGAACAGGTACACTAGTCTAACAGTTACCAGGGATTACATTATTAAACAAATGGTAAAACTCAAACCAAACAAATCCCCAGAGCCGGATGAAGTGTTTGCCAGGGTGCTTAAAGAATGCAAAGAGGAGCTTTGCCATTGTATACCATATTCAATAAATCATTAGAGTCAGGCAGAGAGCCAGAGTCGTGAAAGGTAGTAAATGTGGTACCAATTTTTAATTAAGAAAGGATAGAAATCACTTGCATCAAACTATCGGCCAATTAGCCTAACATCTATTGTGGGAAAGTTACTTGTATCGATAATTGCAAATACCGTTCGTCTCCATATTGAAAAACATAAATTAATAAACGAGTCACAACATGGTTTTACAAATGGACTGTACACCAGTTGCAAAGTGCTACTGGCAGTATGGGTTTGAGTCACTTCTGGGGTGTGAGTTTTCAGTTGCATATATGCCAGGGGACCATTCAGGCTTATTCGCATTTGTGTTCCTCACGTGTGCCCCAAAGAATGAGGGGATTTGATAAATTACTATGCATAAGATTACCAACAAAGTGCCGGTGGGATGATGGGGGAAATAGCCTTGGCTACCATCATCTTTTGTCCGGTTGTGATGGTCAAGTGGTTAAGGTGTCCTGTACACCAGTTGCAAATTGCTCCTGCCAG
>WNGS01054980.1:12500-19041 GCA_020271785.1 Procambarus virginalis
ACCTCATTCTTTGGGGCTCACGTGAGGAACACAAATGCGAACAAGCCTGAATGGTCCCCAGGATTATATGCGAATGAAAACTCACACCCCAGAAGTGAGTCGAACCCATACTCCCAGGAGCAACGCAACTGGTAACTACAGGACGCCTTAATCCGCTTGACCATCATGACCGGACATAAGGAAGTGATAGCCTAAGCTATTTGAACCACTTCCCTGCCGGCACCTGGATGGTTATCTTGGGCATAGCAGTTTATCAAATCATCTCATTCTTTGGGGCACACGTGAGGAACACAAATGCGAACAAGACTGAATGGTCCCCAGGATTATATGCGAATGAAAACTGAAAAAGATAACCATCCAGGTGCCGGTGGGGAAGTGTTTAAATAGCTTAGGCTATCACTTCCTTATGTCTGATCATGATGGTCAAGCGGATTAAGCGTTCTGTAGTTACCAGTTGCGTTGCTCCTGGGAGTATGGGTTCGAGTCACTTCTGGGGTGTGAGTTTTCTTTCGCATATAATCCTTATATAGTACATCCATAAGGAATTAAATTCATTCCTTTTATGGCATAGTGAAGATATTAGATAGTAGGTATAAACAATTAGTATATTAGGTTGGAATTTCAGCCTGTGTTGTAAGCGGTCGTGGTCTTCATGTTCCCACGCCATGCTTGAACTCACGTGTTGCAGCAAGTAGCATACGACGTCACTGCACCTCTACTTCTCCGTTCACTATTACAGCTAAGCAGCTGAAACCTTTTCTATTATTTCTTTAATTGAGCAAATTCTAGATCAGTCAAAGAGATTTATTTGATTTGATTTGAGATATCTAACGGAATATGTTAGCCTCATAAAAGACAAATAAGAATAATTACTTGGTTAATCAACATATAATCTTTTTACCATTAATCAATTTATTTAATGTTTCTTAATAGTTTTTAGTAGAATTACTAATTATTATTCGAGGAAGAACCAGTCTCGATGAAGCGTACTGGGAGTAGATTACTTCTGGTATTAACCCCCAATTTTGTGAAGGATGGAAAGTTTATTCTCGAACTTTAATATATTATACAGCCCATAAAAGTTTAAAGAATAATCTTTAATAGTTTCATATCCACAGGCACCGGTGTTTCAGTCCTTATCTTTTAACTTTATCTGTTTCCCTTTTCAGTCAAAATAGGGTGGTCCTTCGATTAATTTAAATTAATACATTAATTCAATATCAATCAATTATAGAGAGTAAGCTTTCTTCCCAACACAAAATTATGGTCCTTATCGAACCGGATGTATTACAACTAATACCATAATCATAACTAATTACTGTGTGTAGTAACCTAGGCTAACCACATTTTATTAAGTGTGGCTACCGGCAGAGTACCACATAAGTCAGCCTTGTCAGGAGACATATTTTTCCTGCTCTCTCGTGCCTGAATGTAGTACGAAATTGCATAGTGCACCAGTGATGTGCACCATGATTCAACTTTCCGATTATAAACTTTTCCACAGTCGTGTTGGGTGTCAATGGACAGCCCAGGACATATGCTAGCTAGTGATGTCATTCTGATCGCTGTATCAGGTCTGTGAAGGAAATTACAGGAGGGAGTTGATTTCAGGGAGATTTGGTACAATTCAAGTGTAGAGAGGGAGGTATGGGGGTTAACGGCTGTAGACCAACCCCCCTATCACGTGTCCACCTCGTGAGCGAGGGGGTAGCGTCATGCGGCAGGTGCGCCATTGGCCGAGGCCCTGGGCCTCAGGAATGCTGAACCGTGATGGTCAAGACGCTGAGGGGTACCACATGGTACGCTTGAGGCCGACTTGGCGGAAAAGTCATTCTTACCTCATACGCTTGCTAGGGAAGACGTATCTTCCCGTGCTAGGCCAAGCCACGGGAAATACCGCCTGCAACGTTACTAAAGTCACGCCTATATTCGTGCTATCTTGCCGTGTGCCGTCCGTAAGAATCCGGTAATCGGGAAGGTGCATGAACCGTACCAGTGTGAACTTTGTCGCCTAAGCGCGGGATAGTGAGACGCCATCTTAGAGCAACTGGACTAGGTGAGGCCGTTAATTATCGCGCTAGGATAGTGACATCAGCCGTCTAACGCATCTGTGCGTGAAGGTACTGCAGTGAGACGTGCTAGAGAAGGTTTCAGTGTTATGAGAGAAGCCTGAAATACGAACTCTGAGAAACGAACGAACAGTGTAGAACTCTGTCGCGTGTACCGTGTAGCACCGTGTACCGTCGTATCCTGGGGTACCTTGTCAAGTGGAAGGGCGTGGTACCGCATCCCCGCTGTGTATATCTGTTGTGCGCACACCCTGGTCGGCCAAGGCCTGAGTGCCCGCGACACCTGGTCGCTGTGTGTGGAGCTAAAACCCGTGGTCGACGACCCTGTGCTCCACCTGACCACGTGTAGGAAGTGAGGACGTCTACGTCATCATCCAGCAGCAGCAGTGGGAGTGCATGAGGGACGAATGTATGAGTGTGTGTAGCGGGCCCGCATGTGATGTAAGTACAGTACACTGTTTCAGTTTGGGTAATAAACTCTGAAGCTGGGTTCGTCCCCAGTGTTCCGTCTATCCTCTGTCCCTGTGACCACCTAGTGAGGTGAATGGGAATTGGACGTGTGAGTTACCCTGTTTGACGTCACCAAGTTGAGGTTGGGCCCAACTGTGATTTTGACGTGTGTGAGGACACAGAGAGACACATCCAGTGGTGGAGTACAGTGAGTTAATTGCTTCTATGTTCTCTATGTACCGTGTATGTATTTGCTGTAATTTGATTCCCTTTTCAGCAGTGAAAGTGGTAACAGGGAGGTTTCCCTTGGTTATAAATAATTTTCATTATTATTGGCCAGCGCTTATTTTACTGTTGTGTGGTGGTAAAGTGTGAATTATTGGGGAATAATTTACTGGGTAATCATTTACAAGTTTTGCCGTGAGTGGCAAGGATGTACTGTGTTGTACTGTGATGTACTGTGTTGTACCGTGTGTAAACCGTAGACAAGTTTGTCCTTGGTGGAAGGCGTTGTGTACTGTGGAGGATTCCGTGAGAATTAAAGTCAGTTAACGTCACCGGGGTCACGATTTACTTAACGAGGTCACTTGTTCGTTGAACATTGTTGTGATTAACGTAGAGACGTGTAAAGGCAACAGTCACAGTGAAGTTCACGCCGTGGAGGAATTGTCAAGTGAAGACTAACGTAGTGTTAACGATTTAACGAGCTGTCGTTAATTGATTGATTAACGTAAGGGGTTGATCGGTCTGTTATGATCGGAGTCAATTGCGCTGTAATTAAGCTGCTGTAATTCGTTGGACTGATCAGATCTGTCTGTGGACAGAGTGATTAAGCACTCGTAGCTAATTAAGGAGAATTAGTAACCGCCACTTAGTGAATTCACCAGGTGTTGATGTTGTTGTTTACACGTAGTGTGTTGTAACCTTGTGTGTGTACAGTAGTCTACCCTCGTTAAGGTAATCTTGTCGTAAGACCGGAAGTGAACTGTCAGTTGAGAGACAGTAGGCTTTATCAATACTCGTCTGAATTAATAGGCTGTTGTATTCAGTAATTAATTGGGAATTACTCACCGAATGCTTGACTTTCAAGTTGATGTAATTAATTGATTTACGAGTTATTGTTGCCATTTAAGTGTCGTTGAGACACGTGTGTGTTAACGTAATTGTTTAAATTCATTAGAGTAACTTTTGTTGTTGATTGTCCTGAGAGACAAGTGTTAACGTAAGATTTTTATAAGGGGTTATCATTCTTGGATTAACCGCCTTGTTACTTGGTACCTCGTTGAGAGCAGCGAGCGCCAGTCAAGTTTAGTGATTAGAGTATTGTTCACCGTGAAGCCGTGACAATATTGATTGCAAGCTTGCGTCACCAGTGGGCACCACTTTGTTCAGTTAGTGTCATTGTTCAGTCAGCGACGACGGGAAGGATCCCGTGGGTCCATCAGGCTGTTGATTAGCTGTTCTTGAATGTGCCACTGGAGTGACAGTAAAGTAACGTCAATTCACTGTGTAGTAGTTCTAGTTTATTTTGTGAATAAATTGTTTGTTATAGAAAACGGTCGTTTACGTCAAACCTTCCAATATTACTGCCCCACATTCATGTTCTGCAACGCTTTGCCTGCTTATGTTCATATCAAGTCTGTATCTAAAGCTCGAGTCCATTGCACAGCACCACACTTCTATAAATACGAAGTGAGAATCCGTCGGCTACCCTTTATTAGTTGTCAACTAGGAGGAGCCAGCGACCTAAGTGACAGGTGTTACCCGGGTGGTTTCGCCTGGCGGTTTGCTCCCGCGGTCCTATGATCTTAGGCTTTAAGATTAAATATCTGCCACTGGCAGCTCTTGCTGTTTAAGGTCTGCCTCTCTTGCGAGGTAGTTACGATTAACGTAACATCAATAGGACTTACTTTCTTTTGATAATTGTCAAAGAAAAAAAAATCTCACACTTCTGGCGCCCAACGTGGGGCTGTGTCACTTGGGTTCGAGCCCATGCACGGACTTTTGATCACTAAGTAAAAAGTCTCAAATGCAGAACATCATTGTGGTGCAGTATTGTTGGGGGTGTGTTGTCACAGTTGTCACAAGTAGGTACACACACCAACACACACTGTCAGTATGTTTGGGGATTGCAGGGAACAGTACGTGTATCTGTATATTACTACCTATGGCAGAACACCAGATGATGCGGGTGTTATCACGGAGAGGAATGCCGTCAGTACGTGAAGAGACACACGGCCTGGGTGAAGCGGGTACACCAGGCAGGGGTAGGTCAGGAGTTGCCAGCACTCCATGACACTAGGGACACGTCAGAGAGAGAAGCGTCACCTGAAAGGCATAATGCTAGTTGCGCTTCGGCGAACGAAACGTCGAGAAATGATTTAGAGGATGAGGAAATCCCCTAGCCGACTTTCGTGTAGTAGACGTGCAGGAGGTGAAAGAAGTAGTACGCCTCAGGATCTTTGGGAGGTCGCGCCCTCACCAAAGAATTCCTATAGAAACCTTCGCGGAAGGTAGTGTTGCTCAGCAGGTAGGTCGATGCAGAATCGCCAGCCAGAATGGGGACTGTACAACCCCCAGGGGGATTCACCTTAGATATGCTGCGAGAACAAGCTAGGTTAATGGGTCTCCCAGCAACTGAGATGTCTAAGTTTGTGATGGAAATGTGGGAATACCCATCAGGAGAGAGAGAACCGGTTGGAGATTGCAAAGGTGCAATCCACAGCTGGAAGGGAAACCAAACCCACCCACAGCCCCGGCCCAGATGGGCCAGTTGTTAAGATAAAAATGCCTAATCTTATAGCTTTCGATGAGCAAGTGGATTCAATGGATGCATACATTGACCGCTTCGAACGCAGAGCAACGGAAGGAAGTGGAGTAGGTCAACCTGGGCCCAAGCGCTAGCTTCATTGTTGAAGGGGAGAGCATTAAGTATATACCAGAGTTTGGGAACTCCCATGTGCAACGACTATGATGCACTGAAGCGAGCCTTAATGAAAGGCTATGGCATTTCGGCCGATGGAATGATGAGGACATTCCGCCAGATTAGAGTACGTCAAGGGGAGACGTACAGGCCATGTTGCAGAGGCTAGAGTCGAGCCTCAAGCGCTATTTGAGTTGAACAACGCCGTCGTTCCGGAAGACAATACGTTGTTGAGCTGATGACTAGAGAACAGTTCCTGGAGGCAGTGGAACCTGTGCTCCGTGCTAAACTCAAGGAAATGAGATAGTCTCTTAATGAGCTATGGCAGAATGTGCTGACAGGTGGGCTGAGCACACACAGACCTAGACAGGGAGGTTCATCTGAGAACCGACGTCATGACCAAGCCTCAGGGAGCGGGCTAGGCCTAAAGAGAGTAAGTCTAGAGGAAGCCATACCACCTAAGGTCCGTGGACCCTCTGTTTTACTTGCAGCCACCAGGTCACAAGGCAGCTCAGTGTAAGAAGGGCAAGCGTGCAGAAAAGGGGGGAACACATGCACAGATTGCTGGTCTGGTGCCCACGAGGGAGGTGATCCTCTGGAGTACACCCTGGAGACAGCAAAAGGTTATGTTAATGGTAAGTGGACCAAGGTCTTTCGAGACAGAGGAGCTACCACTCATATGGTCCGAGAGAGCCTAGTCAAGCCTGGGAGCGAGACAGGCAGGACCATTCATGTAAGATACCTGATGGTACCATAAAGACATGATCGAGGTATCCCTGATTGTTGACACACCATATGTAAAAGGTAAAATACGAGCGGTGAAATGCAAGGACGCTGTATATGGGTTGTTGTTGGGAAACGCCCCTGGAGGTGTCAAATCGTAAGAGTCGGTCCTGTGGAAGTGACTCACAGAGAACGGGACCCACACCAGCTGGAGGTGACGTCACGCGCCAGTCCTGGTCAGCCAGCCATGGCTGCCTCCGGCTAAGGAAGAGAGGCAGCAGGCGCAAGAAAACGGGGGAGCCTGCTCCTTTCCGCCACCGAAAACGGGAAGAACCCAAGGAGGTGGGTGGGGGCTCGATCAGCTGATCCAGCCAGG
>WNGS01054985.1:0-5000 GCA_020271785.1 Procambarus virginalis
CACGATAGAAAACGCGTATATCAACATGAACATTTAGTGACACGGTTATGAATGCTTGTTAAGAGAATGACTATTATTACGTGTTGCATGAATATGTAATCAGTTGGAAAATCTTTAGCATTTATGAGGATGTAAAATACCTAGACTTAGAAAAGTGGTCCTAGACAGTGATCTTAGCTAGATGACTTGGGTCTCTAGCACAAACTTTATCTAGAATTTTATTATTTTTTATTTCATATGTAATAAGTCTGTCCTGGTGATGAGTGTCCAGGATCTCTATTTTGTACCTGTGTATGGGTACACATTTTTTTTAAATATTTGCATGCCTTTATATTTCAATAAAATGTTGTCATGTTATGCAATGTTTATTTTATAGTAAGAGGTAGTCTTAATATCAGTGTGGGCAGGGTGCATGGAGATTGACCCTGGCACTATTGTCTTGTGCGGTATATGGATTGGCCCACACGTATTCTGTGTACTTACGGTTCTATTAATGTGTTTTTCATGTCCATTATTTTTATATTTTAACTATGTTGTATACTTGTATAGCTTATTAAATTGGCTGTGGGTCATGAGGTACCCAGCAGATGTTTGGGGTATGTCCCACTTAGGTATTATGTTACCTGTTATTTTTTAATTACTTAGAATTAAATGTTAGAGTAGGAATTATTATATATAATTTTTCATGTTATTCATCATTTTATTTTGTATGTTTTGTTCTTCAGACCTTCTGAGGAAGACTTGCTAGGCTGCCTAGTGTGCAGGCAGGATATGTCATTGTTTCATAGTATTCTTTGATGTCATGTATTGTACCTCAGAGTTGTATTATGTAACATTGATTAATTACTTATATATTTATATTATTTTATTTTTAGTTACTAGTAATTTTTCTATTGTATTAGGATTTTTTTTTACTTTGTCATGTTAGTTTTAAGGCGATTTTTTTTTTTGGTCTTCCAGCCTTCGGGGAAGCCTTGCTGGGCTGCCTAGGGGGCAGTCGGGTTTTGCTTGTTTTTTTTCAATTAATATACTTTGTCATATCATATTATGTTTGCTGGAATTGTATAGCGTGCAAGGGTATCAGTCCTTGTATTTTTACCAATATTTTTTTTTGTTGCTTTTATTATTTATGTGAAGTGTAACTGTATAATGTACTTTGCATCATGTTAATTTAGTTAATTTACTTTTATCAATTTGTCACTGGCAATTTTTTTTTATGGTATAATGCATGAGTTGGGATAAGACAAAATCAGGCTTAACTTAGATACACCCGATTGTTGTCTTAATTCCGGGGAGAGGGAGTATTGTAACGCCGGGAGAGTGCACCCATGACTCACCATGGGAACGTCCTGGTAAGACCAGTCTGTGCCTCAGGTTCAGCAAGAGTTAATCGAAATATCATCTGGCGCCACCCTAGTCAGCTTGTTCCCTGTTTATGAAAAATCCTGATACTCTTAGCAAATATTAATGATACTTCTAATTGCTTTTTGGGTACGTCAGAGGGCAGCTGACGCCCTGATGTGCTGACCCGAAGTTGGTTGAGTCAGCTGGGAACAGGTCCACACCAGACGTTCCCACAACAGTCTAGAACGCCCCCCCTTCTCATTCATTTGTATATATACCCCTGTGTTATAGTTAGAGGGAGAGACAGTGCTGGAGGGTCGGAGAGTGTGTGAGGCTGCAGTTCAGTGAGGCGGCAGGTCATCTGGCAAGCCCCAGGAGACAGAGTGAATCTGTCTATTGAGGGAACAGTCGGAATTGTTTAGAATGGATCTCAATTTAATTTGAATAGAGCTGGGGGGACCATTATTTTTCAAAGTTTTGGCGCAAAACATAGTACTAAGTAGAACTATTCTTTCGTAAATGGAAGGTAAGTTTAGTTCCTTTCTCATGTTAACAATTCTGACAGTTCTAGGACAACCCAGGATGATGCGCATGGCATCATTCTGTACTACATCTAGGCCTTGTAATTGTTTAGGAGAAAAATTAAGAAGATGCAAGACATAATAATCAACAACAGATCGTATAAAGGCAACATAAAAACTACGAGCATATTTTATGTTAATGCCAAA
Organism: Procambarus virginalis; assembly: GCA_020271785.1. Taxonomy (NCBI): domain Eukaryota; kingdom Metazoa; phylum Arthropoda; class Malacostraca; order Decapoda; family Cambaridae; genus Procambarus; species Procambarus virginalis. The sequence goes on from WNGS01054985.1 coordinate 2,073, forward strand.
TCCTTTGCCGACAAGAGTTTTGAGAGGTTTAAGACGCTCATCAAGTTTTTTGCGCAGGTTGCTGACGAGATTTGTATCATTAACCTCGACTCCAAACGGGCACTCCATTAATAGTATAGCTAACGTGAAGAGAATGGGGAATAAGAACCCTTGTTTTATCAACAGAGATTATGAGGCCACATTCTACTACTTTCTTGGAGAATGCATCAAGTAACACTTGTAGCCTTGGTTTACTGTGTGCCATGATACAAATATCATCAGCATAACATATAACAGTTTCAGTAGGTTGTACAGGTATGTCATGGATAAGTTTGTGCATAAGTATATTGAAGAGCATAGGACTTAGGACACCACCTTGAGGTGTGCCTATTTCGAATGCATCTGTTCTTGTACTTTTAACTCCTTTAAATAGGACACTACCACGCCTGTTGGATAGGTAGCTCTGCTCAACGACCCCAGACCCCCATGTTCCCCCCCCCCCGTGCCCTCCATCCCCAACCCCTTACCCCACCTCTGGCCCTTCTCTATTCCCACACCCCCATGCTCTTCCCTGTTTCACTTGCCCATGCCCTTCCCAGTTCCCCCACTCCAAGCTCTCCTTCCAACCCCCCCCCTCCTACCTCCCTGCTCCCGCACCTCAGGCTCCCCTTTCTTCCCCCAACCCCTGACTTAAAGTTATCCTTCAATCCCCAACCAATGACTTCCCTCCCATGCTTCTCCATCCCATACCCTAATTGACCACCAACCCCAGACCCTCTCAGCTATACCACCCCAGACCCTCCTAGCTTGCCCATACCTGATCCTCCAAGTCCCCTCACACCCCAGTTCCCCAGATCCTCCTTCCTAGTCCTTCCCACCCTGAACACCCCTTGTCCCCCTACTCCAGTGGAATCAACAGAAACTGATGATGTACAGAAGCGAGTCAGATTCAAGTTAATGTACTCGAACATAGATGAGATTACAAGCAAGGGAAGTGAACTCAGGGAAAGAGCACAAGAAGTGAACCTGGATGTAACTGAATGCACGGAAACAAAACTCTCAGGAATGAATCATAATGAATGCGGTGTATCCCCAGGACTACACTGTAATAAGGAAAGAGAAAAAAGGAAGGGGAGGAGGCAGAGTGGACCTATTGATGAGAAAGGAATGGGGTTTTGAGGAGATGGTTCTCCTCGGGCTGTGAGGGGGAGGGGGTTCAGAGAGCACATAACAGGCATTATGACGATAGTAGGACCAAGAGTACTCGTAGCAGTGAAATATAACCCACCAACAAACCACAGAAGACCCAGGCAGGAGTATGACAATAACAACATGGCAGTTAACACTGAAATTGAGAGAGCAACCGCTGCTGTCTGTAGAAATCGATCCCATCTGCTCATCATGGGGGACTTCAATCACGGAAGGATAAACTGGGAAAACAAGGAAGTTTGCGTTGCATAACTAGGGGAAAACACTAGTTGACACAGGTAAAAATTGATTGCACAAATGAGCCATAGAGACATTAGAAAGAATTTTGTAGTGTCAGAGTAGTTAATAAATGGAAAGCATTAGGAAGTGATGTAGTGGAGGTAGACTCCATGCAACAGTTTCAAGTGAAGAAAAATTGAACCCAACAGGCTCAGAAACCTGTATATTAATTGATTGAGAGTTGAGAGGCGAACCAAGGAGCCTAAGGTCAACCCCCCGCAAGCACAACTAGGTGAGTACACAGCCCTCACACACACTGTCCTCACTGTATACTTGATGACTGAGAGTCCGTCAGCAGCCTTTAATGTAGACTAATAATCCACAGTGGATTACCAAGCAGCAACATAACTCACAACGTCGTTAATGTCCTACGCATTTGACTTGACCTGACCCGGCCGGTGTTTGCGGATTTATGTGGTGTGAATTCTCATTGTTCAGCTAGATTGGTCATCGCCGTTCCCAGACATGTTCCACTCTTGTTCTTTTCTACTGTGTAATGCATTCTTGTTACAATGGTTCTACACTATGCCTTGGAGCATTGGTCCACACCATGCCCTGGAGCATGGGTCCACACCATGCCCTGGAGCATGAGTCCACACCATACTCTGGAGCATGGGTCCACACCATACCCTGGAGCATGGGTCCACACCATACCCTGGAGCATGGGTCCACACCATGCCCTGGAGCATGGGTTCACACCATACCCTGGAGCATGGGTCGACACCATACCCTGGAGCATGGGTCCACACCATGCCCTGGAGCATGGGTCCACACCATACCCTGGAGCATGGGTCCACACCATACCCTGGAGCATGGGTCCACACCATACCCTAGAGCATGGGTCCACACCATACCCTGGAGCATGGGTCTCCACCATGCCCTGGAGCATGGGTCTCCACCATGCCCTGGAGCATGGGTCTCCACCATGCCCTGGAGAATGGGTCTCCACCATGCCCTGGAGCATGGGTAAACACCATGCCCTGGAGCATGGGTAAACACCATGCCCTGGAGCATGGGTAAACACCATGCCCTGGAGCATGTGTAAACACCATACCCCGGAGCATGGGTCCACACCATACCCTGGAGCATGGGTCCACACCATACCCTGGAGCATGGATCCACACCATACCCTGGAGCATGGGTCTCCACCATACCCTGGAGCATGGGTCTCCACCATGCCCTGGAGCATGGGTCTCCACCATACCCTGGAGCATGGGTCTCCACCATGCCTGGAGAATGGGTCTCCACCATGCCCTGGAGCATGGGTCTCCACCATGCCCTGGAGCATGGGTAAACACCATGCCCTGGAGCATGGGTAAACACCATGCCCTGGAGCATGGGTAAACACCATGCCCTGGAGCATGGGTCTCCACCATGCCCTGGAGCATGGGTAAACACCATGCCCTGGAGCATGTGTAAACACCATACCCTGGAGCATGGGTCTCCACCATGCCCTGGAGC
>WNGS01054985.1:10000-11251 GCA_020271785.1 Procambarus virginalis
AGATACAACTGAAAACTCACACCCCAGAAGTGACTCGAACCCATACTCCCAGGAGCAACGCAACTGGTAACTACAGGCGCCTTAATCCGCTTGACCATCACGACCGGACATAAGGAAGTGATAGCCTGAGCTATATGAACCACTTCCCCCGCCGCACCTGGATGGTTATCTTGGGCATAGCATTTTATCAAATCACCTCATTTTTTGGGGCAACACGTGAGGAACACAAATGCAAACAAGCCTGAATGGTCCCCAGGACTAGATACAACTGAAAACTCACACCCCAGAAGTGACTCGAACCCATACTCCCAGGAGCAAAGCAACTGGTAACTACAGGGCGCCTTAATCCGCTTGACCATCACGACCGGACATAAGGAAGTGATAGCCTGAGCTATATGAACCACTTCCCCGCCGGCACCTGGATGGTTATCTTGGGCATAGCATTTTATCAAATCACCTCATTTTTTGGGGCAACACGTGAGGAACACAAATGCAAACAAGCCTGAATGGTCCCCAGGACTAGATACAACTGAAACTCACACCCCAGAAGTGACTCGAACCCATACTCCCAGGAGCAAAGCAACTGGTAACTACAGGGCGCCTTAAATCCGCTTGACCATCGACCGGACATAAGGAAGTGATAGCCTGAGCTATATGAACCACTTCCCCCACGGCACCTGGATGGTTATCTTGGGCATAGCATTTTATCAAATCACCTCATTTTTGGGGCAACACGTGAGGAACACAAATGCAAACAAGCCTGAATGGTCCCCAGGACTAGATACAACTGAAAACTCACCCCAGAAGTGACTCGAACCCCATACTCCCAGGAGCAAAGCAACTGGTAACTACAGGCGCCTTAAACCACTTGACCATCACGACCGACATAAGGAAGTGATAGCCTGAGCTATATGAACCACTTCCCCGCCGGCACCTGGATGGTTATCTTGGGCATAGCATTTTATCAAATCACCTCATTTTTTGGGGCAACACACGTGAGGAACACAATGCAAACAAGCCTGAATGGTCCCCAGGACTAGATACAACTGAAAACTCACACCCCAGAAGTGACTCGAACCCATACTCCCAGGAGAAAGCAAGCAACTGGTACCTACAGGGCGCCTTAATCCGCTTGACCATCACGACCGGACATAAGGAAGTGATAGCCTAGGCTATTGAAACCACTTTCCCGCCGGCACCTGATGGTTTATCTTGGGCATAGCATTTTTATCAAATCACCTTTTTTTTGGG
>WNGS01054987.1:0-10321 GCA_020271785.1 Procambarus virginalis
AAGCTTTTTCAAGGTAAACTAAAATATTCACAATCAATTAGTATGTCCCTATGCACTTATTAAATAAGCCAATATTGACTGTAAGGAAGTGCGAGAACGGGGTTGTCCGCTGAAGCCGTAAATGACAAAATCCCACTAGAAAATATCATAGAACAATTGCACGGGACCATCACAGCCGCCGGCTTTCTGTCCTCGTTGAAGCAACTAGAGAGCTAGTGGCTCTTGGGGTAAATTAAGGTAAATATATTCAATAATTATCAGCACATCTCGTCTCAGTTTTCCGAGCGACAGGAAAGCCACACAATACCTCTCAGAATTACGTAGCTAAACAAAAATATTGCTGTATAACATATTTGTTTGCTACAGAGTCGGTGCTGACTGAAGGAGTTGAAAATCATAGTTTTTCTTCGAAATAACTAATTTTATAAGAAATTTGACGTAAATAGGTGGCAGGTGGACAGCCAGTTCGAGCTACCGATAAGCCTTGGACGGGCTCACCATAGCCCGTGCTACTTGAAACTTTTGTTCCAGGTAGCGAATCTTAACAACAACAAATCCGAAAAACCAGCGTCTTTATTGGCTAAACCTGTAGGATGAAGAATGTTGCCTTCTCTTGATTGGCCAAAAGAAAAGCCTAGTGACATCTAGTGAGACTAAAGTGAACTACTTGAAAAATACTAATAACTTCGCAAGAACACCTACTTGAATCGTAAGTAGGGCTTTTCTTAGTAAGTACTTAAGAACCTTTGTAGCACACCTACTCACGAAGAAATATATGGAGCTTCGTGAATCTAGGTCCTGGGAATTGACATAATCCCAACACTTGTACCACAAGGTCATGTAAACATGATAACATCATCAGCATATAGGATGCTAACAACATAAAAACGTCATTTAAGAATCTAAATAAGAAGACTTTCAAATCTATACCCACCACCTATGTAAGCCCATTACTTGAGTGTGTGCACCACTGCCATTGAACCCACGCATTGTGAATAAAAAACGAAAACTGAAAACGTAATTCAACTAGATGACACTACTGGAATTTTTTTAGAGGAAGGCAGAAACAGAGTAGAAAATATAAGGAGAGGAACAGTCAGATGGAACCACTACAGGATTACAGAGGGGAAGGGAGATACCCACAAGACTGGAATACAAATTATCAACAAGCACACAGGTACTACACCACACAACACCCGTCCTACTACCAAAACTGGACGAATCACTTCCAAAACAACACACCCTGGACCTGGGTAGAGTGGGGGAGAACTACCAAAGCCCACCAGAAGTGACACGCAATGTGGGAAATCATTCATATTTGCAAACATACAAGGCTTGAAACCAAAATCAAGAAATAAAGTTAAGTTCATAAATGGCCTCCTAATAGAATCGAACTCAATATTTGGTGCATTTACAGAAACCCACACAAAAGACCACATGGATAGTGAAATCTGGATCCCGAATTATAATCTATATAGATGTGACAGAGTAATTAGGTCAAGTGGAGGAGTAGGTCTGTATATTAAAGAGGAGCTGGCATGCACAGAGCTCCTGAACTCGTCCAATGAGGTGGTAGAGGTACTTGGAATCAAGGTAGAAAATATGAATCTACTTATTATTTTAATATACAAACCTCCAGATGCAACAGTTGAGGAATTCACTGAACAGATCCACAAAATAGAGAATATCCTTGATAACCTAGCAAACCCAGTACCAGACATCATCTTCCTTGGAGACTTCAATCTACCCAGTTTAAAATGGAGAATAGTAAACAATAACATTATAGCAGGAAGTCAACCTGGAAATAACCAACCACAGGTCAGAGAACTACTGAGATTCTGTGACAAATTCTCGCTCAGTCAGCAGATTACAGAACCAACTAGGAACGAAAACACGCTGGACCTGATATTCACGAACAATGAGGAGCTAATCAGAGACATTACTGTCTCAGACACTACGTACTCGGACCACAAGCTCATTGAAGTGCAAACTAACATTAATAACGGTAGTAGGCCCAAGAGAAACAACAAGCGAGAAGGGCTATTCAATAAATTCAATTTTAATAATAAAAGGATAGACTGGGAGAAAATAAACAGGGAACTTACAAACATTCAATGGGAAAATGTTCTAAGAAATAAAAATCCTACACAAGGAATAGAAAAACTGACTTCTGAAGCATATGAAGTCTGTCTGAAACATGTTCCTTTGAGGAAAGCCAGAAAGAGGTCCAATGTAGAAAGAGAACGCAGACGACATTACAAAAGGAGGAAGAAATTAACGGAAATGCTTAAGCAGACACGACTCTCCATACAAAGAAGAAATAATTTAAACAGGGAGATTGAAGAAATCGAACAGAGACTGAAGCATTCCTATCAGACTGAAGAAAGGCAACTAGAACAGAAAGCAATTCAAGAAATAAAGAAAAACCCAAAATATTTCTTCACATATGCTAAATCAAAAGCGAAAACCACTGCCAGTATTGGACCTATTCGTATTAGTGAAGGTTCATACACTGAGGATGACAAAGAAATTAGTGAAATCCTAAAAAACAGTATGAGGACATGTTTAGCACTCCGATACTCAGCATGAAAGTGGAAGATTCGGACAATTTCTTTATGAATGATACTCAAACACCTGTAAATATAACTGATATCAGCACGAGCGTGGCAGATTTTGAAAGAGAAATTGACAATATGCCCATGCACTCAGCCCCGGGTCCAGACTCATGGAATTCAATATTTATAAAGAAATGCAAAGTGCCAGTAGCACAGGCACTCAGTATAGTGTGGAGGGAGAGCTTGGACACAGGGGAGATACCAGATGCGCTTAAAGCAGCAGACATTGCCCCTCTACACAAGGGTGGTAGCAAAGCATTGGCAAAGAATTATAGACCAGTTGCACTAACGTCCCACATAATAAAAGTATTTGAGAGAGTGATCAGGAGTCAGGTCACTAGATTCATGGAAACCAATGACCTCCACAATCCAGGCCAACATGGATTTAGAGCAGGAAGATCATGCCTCTCACAGCTACTTGACCACTATGACAAAATCACTGAGGCATTAGAGGAAAAACATAATGCAGATGTCGTATACACAGATTTTGCAAAGGCATTCGACAAATGTGACCATGGAGTGATTGCACACAAAATGAGGTCAATGGGTATAACTGGTAAAGTAGGACGCTGGATACTCAATTTCCTGTCGAACAGAACACAAAGAGTAACAGTCAATCAAGTAAAATCGAGTCCGAGCGCAGTTAAAAGCTCTGTACCTCAAGGTACAGTCCTTGCACCACTGCTGTTCCTTATTCTCATATCAGACATAGACAAAAACACAAGTCACAGCTTCGTGTCATCCTTTGCAGATGATACAAAAATCAGCATGAAAATTACCTCTGCTGAAGACATTGATAAACTACAAACAGATATTAACAAAGTTTTCGATTGGGCAGCAGAAAATAACATGATGTTTAACGGTGATAAATTCCAGGTACTCAGATACGGCAAAAATGAGGATCTTAAACATAATACAGGGTACAAAACACAATCGAATCTGCCCATAGTAGGAAAACAGCATGTCAAGGATTTGGGAATAATGATGTCCGACGACCTAACGTTTAGGGAGCATAACCAAGCAAGTATTGCGTCAGCCAGAAAAATGATAGGATGGATTACGAGAACCTTCAAGTCCAGAGATCCCATCACAATGGTTGTACTCTTCAAATCACTTGTGTTGTCCCGTCTTGAGTACTGCTCAGTACTCACTTCCCCTTCAGAGCAGGAGAGATTGCTGAAATTGAGGGAATACAGAGAACATATACGGCACGCATAGACGAGATAAAGCACCTAAATTATTGGGATCGTCTCAAAGCTCTCCAAATGTACTCACTAGAAAGGAGACGAGAGAGATACCAAATAATATACACATGGAAAATACTGGAGGGACAGGTCCCAAATCTGCACAGTAAAATAACAACGTACTGGAGTGAACGACATGGAAGAAAATGCAGAATAGAACCAGTGAAGAGCAGAGGTGCCATGGGCACAATCAGAGAACACTGCATGAACATCAGAGGTCCACGGTTGTTCAACGTCCTACCAGCGAGCATCAGAAATATTACAGAACAACCGTGGACATCTTCAAGAGGAAACTAGATTGTTTCCTTCAAGGAGTGCCGGACCAACCGGGCTGTGGTGGGTATGTGGGCCTGCGGGCCGCTCCAAGCAACAGCCTGGTGGACCAAACTCTCAGAGGAGAAAACGAGGAAATATGATAACTACATTCCCAAGGAATATACAAACTGGACGAAAGAAACCTATTTAAATTAAATAGAGGTTGAGCAAAGGGGGACATCAGTGGAAGGTGGACCTTGCAATAGAGTCCAAGTGACGTAAGTGAACTCTCGTTCCTTGTACGGGGCCTTGTAAGGAGTCTGACAGCTGAGTGGACAGCGCTTCGGATTCGTAGCCCTGAGGTTTCGGATTCGACCTCCGTGGAGGCGAAACGAATGGGCAGTTTCCTTCACCCTGATACTCCTGTAACCTAGCATTAGATAGGTACCTGGAAGTTAAACAGCTGCTACGGGCTGCTTCCTGGGGGTGTGTAACAAAAAGGAGGTCTGGTCGAGGACCGGGCCGCGGGAACGCTAAGCCTTTTCTCAAAATAACCTCAAGGGAACCTCAAGATAACCTCAAGATAACGGGTGGTTGGTGAGCGGTAAACAATGACAAGGTTAATAGTGAGAGAGGTAATTTGCATGCCTAGTATAAACGGCAAAGGAACCGGCACATGAAGAGCTAGACACCCCCCCCCTTCCTCCCCATGAGTCACAGATAGGTAAGCAGTGATTGGAAGCACTAATAGGTAAGCACGAGTGGAGCGGGTCTACACTGTCCCCACACAAGGACAAAGAGAACACTCATGGCACATTGTTACCCACACAAGGATAATGGGAACACTCAGAATTAATTCTTCCCCATACAAGGAGAGTGGGAGAAGCGAGAGCTCTCTTTCAGACACGAGAACAGTTGGAGTACTCAGTCCCCAACACGAGAACAGTTGGAGTACTCAGTCCCCAACACGAGAACAGTGGAGTACTCAGTCCCCAACACGAGAACAGTTGGAGTACTCAGTCCCCAACACGAGAACAGTTGGAGTACTCAGTCCCCAACACGAGAACAGTTGGAGTACTCAGTCCCCAACAGCAGGACAATGAGAATACTGTTCTCCACATGAGGCCAGTGAGAGTACACACACATAACACACTGCCCGCCACACGAAGCCAGCGAAAGTACATACTATCCGCCCACACGATAACAATGAGAGTACATACTGTCCACCCACATTTGGCCATCTAGAGTACATTCTGTCCCAAACGTTACAATACGGTTACCTTGAGATGATTCCGAGGATCACCTTTCCAGCGGCTCGGTCTCTGACCAGACCTTTCGCTTGGTGGTCTGATCAACCAGGATGTTGAATGCAGGAATACTTTGAGCGTTTTGTTGAGTTCTCGTTTGAACAGCATGGGAGTACATACTGTCCACCACACAAGGACAGCCGGAGTACATACTGTCCACCACACAAGGACAGCCGGAGTACATACTGTCCACCACACAAGGGCAGCCAGAGTAAACACTGTCCACCACCCTAGGATAGCAAGAGTACACACTGTCCACCACACAAGGATAGCAAGAGTACACACTGTCCACCACACAAGATAGCAAAAGTACACACTGTCCACCACCCTAAGATAGCAAGAGTACACACTGTCCACCACACAAGGATAGCAAGAGTAAACACTGTCCACCACAAAAGGATGGCAAGAGCACACAGTCCACCACAGAAGGATAGTTAGATTACATACTGTCCACCACTCAATTACAGCCAGAGTACACACTGTCCACCACACAAGGATAGTTAGATTACATACTGTCCACCACTCAATTACAGCAAGAGTACACACTGTCCACCACACAAGGACAGCCAGAGTACACACTATCCACCACAAGGACAGTCAGAATACATACTGTCCACCACACAATGACAGTCATAGTACATACTGTCTACCTTACAAGGACAGTCAGAGCACATGCTGTCCACCACACAAGTGATTGTGGTGGTGGTAATAGGTGAGTACAAGGGCAGTTAGAGTACATACTGTCTACCACTCAATTACAGCCAGAGTACACACTATCCACCACACAAGGATAGCAAGCGTACACACTGTCCACCACACAAGGACAGCCAGAGTACACACTGTCCACCACACAAGGATAGCAAGAGTACACACTGTCCACCACTCAACTACAGCCAGAGTACACACTGTCCACCACACAAGATAGCAAGGAGTACACACTGTCCACCACTCAACTACAGCCAGAGTACACACTGTCCACCACACAAGGATAGCAAGAGTACACACTGTCCACCACTCAACTACAGCCAGAGTACACACTGTCCACCACACAAGGACAGCAGAGTACACATTGTCCACCACACAAGACAGTTAGAGTACATATTGTCCACACACAAGGATAGCAAGAGTACACACTGTTTTCCACACAAGGATAGCAACATTAAACACTGTCCACCACACAAGGATAGCAAGAGTAACACTGTCCACCACTCAATTACAGGCAGAGTACACACTGTCCACCACACAAGGATAGCAAGAGTACACACTGTCCACCACTCAATTACAGGCAGAGTACACACTGTCCACCACACAAGGATAGCAAGAGTACACACTGCCCACCCACAAGGACAGTTAGAGTACATACTGTCCACCACACAAGGATAGCAAGAGTACACACTGTTTACCACACAAGGATAGCAAAATTAAACACTGTCCCCACACAAGGATAGCAAGAGTACACACTGTCCACCACACAAGGACAGCCAGAGTACACACTGTCCACCACACAAAAGCAGTTAGAGTACATACTGTCCACCACACAAGGATAGCAAGATTACACACTCTTCACCACACAAGGACAGCAAGAGTACACACTATCCACCACACAAAGATAGCAAGAGTACACACTGTTCACCACACAAGGATAGCCAGAGTACACACTATCCACCACACAAGGATAGCAAGAGTACACACTATCCACCACACAAGGATAGCAAGAGTACACACTGTTCACCACACAAGGATAGCAAGAGTACACACTATCCACCACACAAGGATAGCAAGAGTACACACTGTTCACCACTCAATTACAGCCAGAGTACACACTGTTCACTACACAAGGATAGCCAGAGTACACACTGTCCACCACACAAGGAGAGCAAGAGTACACACTGTTCACCACTCAATTACAGCCAGAGTACACACTGTCCACTACACAAGGATAACCAGAGTACACACTGTCCACCAAACAAGGATAGCAAGAGTACACATTGTCCACCACACAAGAACAGTCAGAGCACATGCTGTCCACCACACAAGGACAGTCAGAGTACACACTGTCCACCGCACAAGGACAGCTAGAGTACACACTGTCCACCACACAAGAACAGCTAGAGTACACACTGTCCACCACACAAAGACAGTCAGAGTACACACTGTCCACCGCACAAGGACAGCTAGAGTACACACTGTCCACCACACAAGAACAGCTAGAGTACACACTGTCCACAGCACAAGGACAGTCAGAGTACCACTGTCCACACACAAAGACAGTCAGAGTACACACTGTCCACCGTACAAGGACAGCCCGAATACACACTGTCCACCGCACAACCACTTGAGATTACGCGCAGTACTCCACACAAGGACAGCGAGAGTACACACAGAACAACATCAACCACATCATGCACCTGTCCACCTCCTTCCTTCCATCCCAAGAAATTCTTCACACCTTCAACATCTCGCAATAACTCCTCACAGCGAGTTTTCTCTAACTGTTGTACATCACAGTGCACACAGTGTAATGCAGTCTTACCTGTTCTATGACGTACAAGGGTGGGAATGGCTCTAGAGGCAATGAAGCCAGCTATATAAGACCTGCTCATATCTTATCACTGGCAGCCATTGGGAAATTCTAACTATCATGAAAACTATATTGACACATAATCATGTTGACCACACTGTTGACTATGGCCGGGACAGAGTCAAGTCTATGTCGAATTTCTAAGTCATGCATCATTGTGGAAAAATTTTAAAACATTTGTGAAATGATTGTCTGATTTGTAATTTTTTTTCATATTTGGATTGTTGTAATCCAAAATAATTGTTGTAATACAGTGAATATTATCTGTAGGAGCCCCGATGAAGATTCGAACCTGTGCGAATCAGGTTCGCAAAGTCGCCCCGGACAACCAGGCTACGACATGGTCAAAAGAGTTCTGGAGTTCTACCGAACACATAAGGGTTTCAGTGGAAGCCTCAGGAAACCCTCGTGTGTTCAGTAGAACTCCAGGTTGCAATCCTTTAGACCATGTCGTGGCCTGGTTGTCTGGGGCGTGTGCGTGGGAACACCCACCGCTTAGGTTCGAATCCTCATCAACGCTCCTACGGATTTTTTCATTGATAAATCACGTTAGTGTGATTACTCTGTATATATTGAAAGATGAGCGCCAGAGGTAGAACATTCCAGAGAGAGAAGTGGAAGAAAAGAGAGAAAACAGCAAAAGAGAGAAAAAAAATAGTGAGAGACAATGGAAAATAGAGAGAGAAGAAAGTGAAAGAGAGAAGAGTTACGGAGAAGCGTGACAGAAAGAGAAGAAGAGAGAAAAGAAAATGAAAGATTAGAAAAAGATCAAGAGAGAAGATAGTGAAAGAGAGAGAGGAGTGTGAAAATAAAAAAAGAGAAGAGGGAACAGAGGGAAGAGAGATGATGAGAAGAGATGAGTATGCTTGTAGCCAGTGTAAATATAATAAAAAAAATCAAATACCACTGTATACAATCGCAGACATCACTTATGGCAACTTTATAATTAATGAATAAAATATGCAATATATCATTTATAAATTATATTAAAGTTAAAGGATAGGATGTTTAGTCCCAAAACCTTCACTGGCAAACGTTAGGGAGATTATGAGATTATCGTATAACATACGTTAGTGGATAATGCAGTGAAAAAGCTTAAAGTATCTTGTATCCCTTAGCCTAAAATTATAGCTCCTATGGCTCAAGAACTGGAATGTAGCAGTGCCTCAGCTGAGGTTAGTTCATTAACGTGAATTTATCTGAGGGCCACCATCTCTCTAGTGGCCTGGACGGTCACGGTCGAGATCACCCTCTAGTGGCCTCGACCAAGACAGGAAGACGGTTACTAGTAAAAAGTCCCCCCACTTGTCCTGAGGATTTTGTATTCACACACACACGCATTCACATGTACTCTCGCAGATACACGCACTTACACATACACACACATTGGGGGCCAGGTAGCCTGGTGGATAGCGTGCAGGACTTGTAATTCTGTGGCGCGGGTTCGATTCCCGCACCCGGCAGAAACAAATGGGCAAAGTTTCTTTCACCCTGAATGCCCCTGTTACCTAGCAGTAAATAGGTACCTGGGAGTTAGTCAGCTGTCACGGGCTGCTTCCTGGGGTGTGTGTGTGTGTGTGTGGTGTGGGGAAAAAAAAAGTAGTTAGTGTAGTTAGTAAACAGTTGATTGACAGTTGAGAGGCGGGCCGAAAGAGCAAAGCTCAACCCCCGTAAAATACAACTAAGTGAATACACACAGTGCCTCTAGGCTAGTCCCAGAACAAAGAGGCATGAGTTACGAAGAAAGGCTGCGAGAAATGCACCTCACGACATTAGTAGATAGAAGAGTAAGGGAAGATATGATCACTACCTACAAAATTTTCAGAGGAATTGACAGGGTAGATAAAGGTAAACTGTTTAACACAGGTGGTACGCGAACAAGGGAACACAGGTGGAAACTGAGAACCTAAATGAGTCACAGGGACGTTAGAAAGAACTTTCTCAGTGTCAGAGTAGTTAACAGATAGAATGCATTAGGCAGTGATGTGGTTTAGGGTGACTCCATACACAGTTTCAAATGTAGATATGATAGAGCCCAGTAGGTTCAGGAATCTGTACATCAGTTGATTGACAGTTGAGTGGCGGGACTAACAAGCCAGAGCTCAACCCCCGCAAGCACAATTAGGTGAGTACAATTAGGTGAGTACATGAAATCACACACGCACACACACACACACACACACACACACACACACACACACACACACACATAATTAGGTGAGTACCCACATAAAAGGATAACATCTGCGGCATATGCGAGGCTGGCTAACATCAGAACAGCGTTCAGGAACCTGTGTAAGGAATCATTCAGAATCTTGT
>WNGS01055005.1:5052-17197 GCA_020271785.1 Procambarus virginalis
ACATGATGCACAAGACAGCAACTCCGCTCCGCTCCTCTGTCGTGCAAATCTTTGCACATTTCAAAGCAGTGTGAACTCCACAACTCTCACATATACTACTTCGAACTTCTGAAAAAGAAAAAAGACTTAAGAGTAGACATAACTAGATCTCTAACACCAGAAACACTTATGAGAGTAGTAAGGGCACTATATTCCATACTAGCAAACTTCTAATTATCGGTAAGGAACTTGGACAAAGATTCTTCAGAGCTCTTCACACATTCCTGTAAGACCACTTATTGAGTATGCTGCCCAGCATGGAACTCCTACCCGAAGAAGCACAAAACAAAACTAGAAAAGGACCAAAAATATCAAACAAGGCTTGTTCCTGAGCTAATGGAACCGAGCTATGAAGAAAGACTGAGGGAACTGGACCTCACTACACTGTAGGCAAAAAAGAATAGGGCAGACATGATAACGAGTGACAAAGTAGATATAGAAGTGTCTCTGGCTCTCTCTCTCTCTCTCTCTCTCTCTCTCTCTCTCTCTCTCTCTCTCTCTCTCTCTCTGTAGACTTTCTACCCACCTCTCTGACACAGCTCCGGTCCGGGATGTCATTAATCATAAAACCGCATAATAGCTCTGAGCAAGTGTGCCAAGGCACCGTTTTTTTGTCATCCTGTGTACCGCCTCCTCCTACCGTCGTCCACCGCTCTCCTGCTTGATGAGTTACTTCAGGTCCGGGGTAAGACGAAGCGAGTGGGGCTGCGAGCCAGGATTAAGTGACGTTCTTATATCATGAGACGTTTCCCACACTCACGATCAAAATAAAAAGCATCCTTCATCACTGGTTCTTCACTTAAATAATAAGGACCAACGCCGATCATGACAAGGAACTAGTGAGATACCAATACTAAGCCATGTTTAGCCAACCGTTTCTCTTGATTTGAAACCGTTCAAAACCATCCTCCTAACCTAACCAGAAACACACCAACCCAAGCAACCCACCTAACCTCTCGAGCTGATGGATAGAAAACGTGGATATTTGCGAGATCTTACATTGTATTGCAGTTGGTATGCTGATTACCAAAACGTACAAAAGGCGACCTATTAGTCGAGAGGACGGGATGGTTAGCAACCCTGGTAGACTATATAAAAGTTGAACATCGTGACAGCTTCTTCACGAACGATACATTAAAGTCTGAATATTGAAAATAAGTACAAACCCATCAGTCCTTCGGAAAGTATTGACAACATTGCTATTTGCGATGCCAGTAGGTCGGACGTCCTGTGGAATATGGAGACTTATATGACGTCCTGTGGAACATGGAGACTTATATGACGTCCTGTGGAATATGGAGACTTATATGACGTCCTGTGGAAATGGAGACTTATATGACGTCCTGTGGAATATGGAGACTTATATGACGTCCTGTGGAACATGGAGACTTATATGACGTCCTGTGGAACATGGAGACTTATATGACGTCCTGTGGAACATGGAGACTTATATGACGTCCTGTGGAACATGGAGACTTATATGACGTCCTGTGGAATATGGAGACTTATATGACGTCCTGTGGAACATGGAGACTATATGACGTCCTGTGGAACATGGAGACTTATATGACGTCCTGTGGAATATGGAGACTTATATGACGTCCTGTGGAACATGGAGACTTATATGACGTCCTGTGGAATATGGAGACTTATACATGACGTCCTGTGGATATGGAGACTTATATGACGTCCTGTGGAATATGGAGACTTATATGACGTCCTGTGGAACATGGAGACTTATATGACGTCCTGTGGACATGGAGACTTATATGACGTCCTGTGGAACATGGAGACTTATACATGACGTCCTGTGTAACATGGAGACTTATACATGACGTCCAGTGGAAC
Source organism: Procambarus virginalis (assembly GCA_020271785.1). Taxonomy (NCBI): domain Eukaryota; kingdom Metazoa; phylum Arthropoda; class Malacostraca; order Decapoda; family Cambaridae; genus Procambarus; species Procambarus virginalis. Next base: position 6,940 of record WNGS01055005.1, read on the forward strand.
ATGGAGACTTATAAATGACGTCCTGTGGAACATGGAGACTTATACATGACGTCCTGTGGAACATGGAGACTTATATATTGATAAGATACCAGAGCAGTCCGTCCTCCTAAGGTTTCCCAACGTCAAGAAAACGGACAATGTAAAGTGTCCTCTCCTAACCGACCAGAGGACCCAAAACAGAAAACGGGACAGTACATCACTTTCGCCAGCCGCTTCCATTTTATAGTACGATAATTTTTGGCCCTATGTGTTGCATACCAACCTGACCTCTTAAAAATAACGTCACTTTGGGTCGTATGCGCGCTATGGCCAAATTTGGACGTAATTTTAAATGAAATCGACTCACAAAAGTGACGTACTGTCCCGTTTTCTGTTTGAGTCGTCCGGTTACTCGGTAAGGTTAGGAAAGGAAACTTTCAATTAACGTTTTTCATAACGTTTTGAAACTTTATGAGAATTTCCTGCCCACCTAACCTATCAGAGGACCCTTAACTTGGTGTTGGTGAAAAAATCCCAAATTTATTTTCATTTTTTTTTCATTTTCAAATTAAGTCCAATTTCGGCCATACGGGCACACGGCCAAAAGCGACGTTATTTTTAAGAGGACAGGTTGACCAGAGGCACTTGAGTCGGGGGTAGCGAAGACGCACAGATACTGGCGAGCGGTGTGACTAAGGCAGCGGGTGACGAGAGAAGCCAACCTCCAGTATTATAGCGAATAATGAATGAGATAACCTTGGTCAACACTGATTTACAGCAACAGCAGAAAACTAGAATGTATATGTGTATACATGGACTTTACAAACATGTGTGACCAGGGAGCGGTCCGTTACAAAAGGATATCCAAAGAATAAATATGGGTGATAAATAATAAATATGTTTACAAACAAGTCACAAAGATTAACAATAAAGCAAGTACAACCCACTCCAAACACAGTGTAAAGCTAAGGACCGGAAGACACTCTTCTTATGCCACTACTCTTTCTTATCCTCGTATCTGACAGAGAAGAATACAAACTGCAGTTGCTTGTCATACTTTGCGGATAACAAAATCAACATGAAATTGTTTCTGTAGAAGACACCGAAAAACTACAGAAATCAAAGTCTTCCAATAGGCAACACAACTTCTGTACTTATGGAAAAAAAGAGCATGATATTCGACTGTGACTTGTTCCAACTACTTGTACATTGATAAATAAAAAGCCCCACACAGTATACAGGATGGAAGACGCATTCTCATCTTCTAATATAACTGACACCACATGGAAAGTATCTAGCAATAATTAGTTACCTGCTGGATACCTGCTGGATGGGATTCTGGCAGTTGTTGTTTTTCCTAAGCCCGGCCCAAGGCCAGGCTTGACTTGCGAGAGCTTGGTCCAACAGGCTATTGCTTGTAGCGACCCGCAGGCCCACCACAGCCGTTTGGTTCGGCATTTCTTGAAGAAAACTATCTACTTTTCTCTTGAAGATGTCCACGGTTGTTCCGGCAATATTTCTTATACTTGCTGGGAGAATGTTGAACAACCGCGGACCTCTGATGTTTATATAGTGTTCTCTGATTGTGCCTATGGCACCTCTGCTCTCCACTGGTTCTATTCTGCATTTTCTTCCATGTCGTTCACTCCAGTACGTTGTTATTTTACTGTGCAGATTTGGGACCTGTCCCTCCAGTATTTTCCACGTGTATATTATTTGATATCTCTCTCGTCTCCTTTCTAGAGAATACATTTGGAAAGCTTTGAGACAAGCTCAATAATTTAGGTGCTTTATCGCGTCTATGCGTGCCGTATATGTTCTCTGTATTCCCTCTATTTCAGCAAGCTCTCCTGCTCTGAAGGGGGAAGTGAGTACTGAGCAGTTCTCAAGACGGGACAACACAAGTGACTTGAAGAGTACAACCATTGTGATGGGATCCCTGGATTTGAAGGTTCTCGTAATCCATCCTATCATTTTTCTAGCTGACGCAATATTTGCTTGGTTATGCTCCCTAAACGTTAGGTCGTAGGACATCATTATTCCCAAATCCTTGACATGCTGTTTTCCTACTATGGGCAGATTCGATTGTGTTATGTCCCCTGTATTATGTTTCAGATCCTCATTTTTGCCGTATCTGAGTACCTGGAATTTATCACTGTTGAACATCATGTTATTTTCTGCTGCCCAATCGGAAACTTTGTTAATATCTGTTTGTAGTTTTTCAATATCCTCAGTAGAGGTAATTTTCATGCTGATTTTTGTATCATCTGCAAAGGATGACACAAAGCTGTGACTTGTACACTAGGCAATGTACTATGCCCTACTAGGCAGTGCACTAATGCACTAGGAAGTGACGTGGTGGAGGCTGACTCCATACACAGTTTCAAATGTAGATTTGACAGAGCCCAGTAGGCTCAGGAACCTGTTCACCTGTTGATTGATGGTTGAGAGGTGGGACCAAAGAGCCACAGCTCAACCCCCGCAACCACAACTAAGTACAACTAGGTGAGTACATCTGTTCCACACTCAAGCAGCACCTCACACCCTCACTAATGGAACTTTTTATTTATTTATTTATTTATTTTTTTTTTACTTTTTATTTTGAACTGTCTATCGACCACAACTTAATTCGTTACTTTGCAAGTGTTTCTAGGACACTGACGTCCCCCCCCCTAGCGGTGCGTTAATGACAATATTGGATGGTATGGTGCTGGGGGCCACGGACTGGGAGGATGCTGGGGGCCACGGACTGGGAGGATGCTGGGGGCCACGGACTGGGAGGATGCTGGGGGCCACGGACTGGGAGGATGCTGGGGGACACGTACCTCTTGTGCTGCAGGGGCAGCACGGCCGCTCGGCAAGTACGTCTCATTTAGCACGTTATGGTCCCTAACGTACAAATTCCATTGTACTATGACAAGTTGCTGCTCATAAAAGTCCGCGTTGGCTATGCACCTGAAAGTTTAGGTTAAGTGCGTTTCTGGTTAGGAAAACAATTAGAGGTCTGGCAAGAAGTGCCGGACCAACCAGGCTGTAGTGGATACATGGGCCTGCGGGCCGCTCCCAGCAACAGTCTTTGGGACCAAGTTACCACACGTCCAGCAAGGCTCTGGGGAAGAACTCCCGAAACCCTCTCCAGGTACGTGTTTCTGTTTTAATAAGTAGCTTTTCTATACAAAATGCACCCTGAAACTATTTGAGCGGGGGCGTCGCTCACAAGAGACGCCCAGAGACCGTGTGGGCGGGGGCGTCGCTCACAAGAGACGCCCAGAGACCGTGTGGGCGGGGGCGTCGCTCACAAGAGACGCCCAGAGACCGTGTGGGCGGGGGCGTCGCTCACAAGAGACGCCCAGAGACCGTGTGGGCGGGGGCGTCGTTCACGAGAGACGCCCAGAGACCGTGTGGGCGGGGGCGTCGCTCACAAGAGACGCCCAGAGACTGTGTGGGCGGGGGCGTCGTTCACGAGAGACGCCCAGAGACCGTGTGGGCGGGGGCGTCGCTCACAAGAGACGCCCAGAGACCGTGTGGGCGGGGGCGTCGCTCACGAGAGACGCCCAGAGACCGTGTGGGCGGGGGCGTCGTTCACGAGAGACGCCCAGAGACCGTGTGGGCGGGGGCGTCGCTCACAAGAGACGCCCAGAGACCGTGTGGGCGGGGGCGTCGTTCACGAGAGACGCCCAGAGACCGTGTGGGCGGGGGCGTCGCTCACAAGAGACGCCCAGAGACCGTGTGGGCGGGGGCGTCGCTCACAAGAGACGCCCAGAGACCGTGTGGGCGGGGGCGTCGCTCACAAGAGACGCCCAGAGACCGTGTGGGCGGGGGCGTCGTTCACGAGAGACGCCCAGAGACCGTGTGGGCGGGGGCGTCGTTCACAAGAGACGCCCCAGAGACCGTGTGGGCGGGGGCGTCGCTCACAAGAGACGCCCAGAGACCGTGTGGGCGGGGGCGTCGCTCACAAGAGACGCCCAGAGACCGTGTGGGCGGGGGCGTCGCTCACAAGAGACGCCCAGAGACCGTGTGGGCGGGGGCGTCGTTCACGAGAGACGCCCAGAGACCGTGTGGGCGGGGGCGTCGTTCACAAGAGACGCCCAGAGACCGTGTGGGCGGGGGCGTCGCTCACAAGAGACGCCCAGAGACCGTGTGGGCGGGGGCGTCGCTCACAAGAGACGCCCAGAGACCGTGTGGGCGGGGGCGTCGTTCACAAGAGACGCCCAGAGACCGGGTGGGCGGGGGCGTCGTTCACAAGAGACGCCCAGAGACCGTGTGGGCGGGGGCGTCGTTCACAAGATCAACACTGCCAAAAATGGCTTCAGGCTCCACCCTGACTGATTCACACGTACCCACCCTACTTCCTGTGTTTATTTTATTACGTTGACAGCAAGCCCAAATGTTGACCCTGAAATACACACACACACACACACTGCCACCTCGATGAAGACTGCTTAGGGGGTGGGGGGGAGGTTGAATATGAGCAATATATTCAGCAAAGCTGCATGTTGTGAAACGAAAAGCTTCTGCGAAAGTTTTTACATCTTCTGAAACGAAAGCTGTGTTGTGCTCTGAGGCCAGGCATACATCCTAATAGTTGGGGTGACAGTTATCCTTGTATGCGACACACAGTCTGTTCAGGACAATGCGTACAGTTTTTGCTCTTAATTTTGCATAACAAAACTGAGTTTGCGTTCTTTATGTTACTGATGGCATGTTGCTTTCCTTTCTGTTCCTGGATTTGATTTGATTCTTGTAGCTTTTGTCGCTGGTGAGTTGTATAGAAGAGCGATCACCACATTTAGGATCTCCGTTTTGATTATCAGCACTTCCACCATACTGTTTGTGGTGTTCAGCAGCTCAGTGCAGATGTGTGTGTGTGTGTGATGTACCGGCTGACCCCACCCTGTTGCCTGTGTTTCCTGTCACAGTTGTCAAAACTGAATTCTGTTATCCATATCTCACTACGTAATGCTTTGTGTTTCAGTTAAAGCTGCCATCATCACACTCGCCTTATTTAGGATCACAGATATAAAACAGAGTTTGTTCTGCCTGTTACGAAACCCTGTTTGTTAGCATATACCAATGATGTTCTCGTCTTTCTGGAAGTGCTGGGTGTTTTAGGTGTTTTAGTTCGTGTTTATATGTGTAGCCTCGTTGAAAAGCAGAGATACAACAGACACGCTGAGAGACAATTCTATCAACATTAAGGGTCCCTGGGAGCAACTTCAATAATAAACAGATAAACTGGGAGCAAATAAACCAGGACTTCACAGAAATAAGCTGGGTGGAACAGCTAGAAAATGCAAACCTGAATCAGTGCCTAGACAAAATAAGCTCAGTAGCACTAGAAATATGTTCAAACCGCATACCCCTAAGAAAAAAAGAGGAAGAGATGCAGATTGGAACGGGAACGTCGTTCCCTCTATAGGCGAAGAAAACGAATCGCGGAACAACTTGAGAGTCGCACCCTGTCTCAAGAACGGCGAAGAAGGTTAGGTAGAAAAATAGAAACAATTGAACTCAAGCTACAAGAATCATACAAAACCCAGGAGAGGCAAAGAGAGCAAAAGGCCATCAGTGAAATAGAGAGAAATCCGAAATATTTTTCTCCTATGCAAAATCAAGATAAAAAACCACATCTAGTGTCGGGCCCCTGGGAAAGGGAGATGGAACTTTCACCGATGACAACAAAGAAATGAGCGAGTTACTGAGGAAGCAGTACGACTCTGTTTTCAGCGAGCCACTAAACACACTAAAGATTGATAACCTAAATGAATTTTTCATGGATATGATACCAACATCAAATCATATATCAGACGTCACCCTATCCCCACTGGATTTTGAAAAATCCATAAACAGTATGCCTATGCACTCTGCACTAGACCCTGATTCTTGGAACTCCATATTCATCAAGAACTGTAAAAAAAAAAACTATCGCTGGCCCTTCACATTCTTTGGAGACAAAGCCTTGATACTGGCGTTATCCAACCGTACTAAAAACAGCAGAGATAGCACCACTCCATAAAGGAGGAAATAAGGCAGAGGCAAAAAATTACAGACCGATAGCACTAACATCACAAAACATAAAAATCTTTGAGAGAGTGCTTAGAAGTAAGATCACAAAATACATGGAATCACAGCATCTCCATAACCCCGGACAACATGGTTTCAGAACAGGGCGCTATTGCCTGTCACAGTTGCTGGACCATTATGACATGGCACTAGATGCCATGGAAGACAAACAAAACGCTGATGTAATTTACACAGATTTCGCAAAAGCCTTTGACAAATGTGACCATGGTGTTATTGCACATGAAATGCGTTCGAAAGGAATTACAAGAAAAATTGGCAGATGGATCTACAATTTCCTGACTAACAGAACCCAATGTGTAATAGTTAATAATATAAAATCCAGTCCATCAACCGTGAAGAGCTCAGTCCCCCAGGGTACTGTGCTTGCTCCAGTACTTTTTCTCATCCTCATATCGGATATAGACAAGGACACAACCTATAGTACTGTATCATCCTTTGCAGATGACACTAGGATTTTCATGAGAGTAGATAACATAGAGGACAAGGCAAATCTCCAATCAGATGTAATTCAAATCTTTCTATTGGCTACAGAAAATAATATGGTATTTAACGAAGATAAGTTCCAGCTCATGCGCAACGTAAAAAAATAAAAAATAAAAACGGAAATCACGTACAAAACTCAGTCAAATCATAACATAGAACGAAAAGGCAATGAAAAGGATCTGGGTGTACTCATGTCGGAAGACCTTACCTTTAAAGAACACAATAAAGTAGCCGGCACAGCTGCAAGAAAAATGACAGGTTGGATAACAAGAACCTTTCACACTAGAGATGCTATACCGATGATGATACTTTTCAAGACTCTAGTGCTCTCTAGAGTGGAGTACTGCTGCACAATGACAGCCCCTTTCAAAGCTGGAGAAATTGCTGACCTGGAGAGTGTGCAAAGATCCTTTACTGCTGGAATCCACTCAGTAAAGCATCTAAACTACTGGGACCGACTAAAGAGCCTAAATCTGTATTCCCTTGAGCGCAGGCGGGAGAGATACATAATAATTTACACATGGAAAATAATAGAGGGGCTGGTTCCAACCTGCACACAGAAATAACATCACATGAGACCAGGAGGCATGGCAGGATGTGCAGAATACCCCCCTGTTGAAGAGCAGAGATGCAACAGGTACTCTGAGAGAGAACTCTATCAACATCAGAGGCCCGAGACTGTTCAACACGCTTCCGCTACACATAAGGGGCATAACTGGCAGACCCCTTTCAAGAGAGAACTCGATAAGCACCTCCAAAGGATACCTGATCAACAAGGCTGTGATTCAATCGTCAGGCTGCGAGCAGCTGCGTCCAACAGTCTGGTTGACCAGTCCAGCAACCAGGAGGCCTGGTCGACGATCGGGCCGCGGGGATGCTAAGCCCCGAAAGCACCTCAAGGTAACCTCAAGGTAGGTGCCAGAGTTTTCAACACCCTATACAGTCTCCCCAGCTCAGTGCCTTCTTGTCATAATAAGTTACTCTTCAACACTCCTGCTACACATAAGGGGCATAACTTATATGTATCGTCTCACTGACCACCTCTGACGGTGTTCAAGCAGCCCGTCCTCTCCAGCGTTCACAACGTCACTAAACTGATGTACTAAATTACCTGAACGTTACATAACCGAGAATCTACGAATAGAGAACGGGGAAAACATCAATTTTGCGAGTTGGTATGATTTTAGTACATCAGTTTTGACTGTAGGGATTTATGATACGTCAAGATGCGATGTGGTGTTCGAGAAGACGGGTTGAAGACAGAACTTGATGAACCAGCTCGTCCTCCCGAGGTGCCAGAACGGACAGAAAATGAATTACTAAAACACCCGAACCTAACCTAACCACACATTAGAACAAGTTAATGTGGACAACTATGATTTATAGTACATGTACACAAATAATATACACATGGAAAATATGGAAGGCCAGGTCCCAAATCTACACAGTAAAATAACAACGTACTGGAGTGAACGATATGGAAGAAAATGCAGAATAGAACCAGTGAAGAGCAGGGGTGCCATAGGCACAATCGGAGAACACTGTATAAACATCAGAGAACACTGTATAAATATCAGAGGTCCGCGGTTGTTCATCATCGTCCCAGCGAACATAAGAAATATTGCAGGAACAACCGTGGACATCTTCAAGAGAACACTAGATAGTTTTCTTCAAGGAGTGCCGGACCAACCGGGCTGTGGTGGGTATGTGGGCCTGTGGGCTGCTCCAAGCAACAGCCTGGTCCACCAAACTCTCACAAGTCAAGATTGGCTCCGGGCCGGGCTTGGGGAGTAGAAGAACTCCCAGAACCCTCTCCAGGTACACGTGGTTGCAACAAATACCAACCCTCACATTTGGAATGATATTAGAGTGGCGATGTTTCACACCGTCCTGGACCCTTACCACAGGGTTTCTCTTGAATACATCCACCTTCATTCCAGCAATATTTTTAATGCTTGCTGGGAGGGTGTTGAACAGCTGAAGACCTCTGGTGGTCAGACAGTGTTCTCCGACTGTGCCTATGGCAACTCTACTCTTCACTGGTTCTTTTCTGCATTTTCTTCCATATCTTTAGCTCCAGTATGTTGTTATTCTACTGTGCAAATTTGGGACCTGGCTCTCCAGCATCTTCCATGCATATATTATTTGATACCTGTCTCGACCCCTTTCAGAAAAGTTCACTTTCAGGGCTTTGAGACGGTCCCAATAATTTAGACGTTTCATCGTCACTATGCGTGCCGTATATGTTCTCTGTATTCCCTTTAATTCAGAAATCTCTTCTGCTCTGAAAGAGGAGTGAGTACCAAGCAATACTCAAGACGGGACAGCACCAGTGATTTAAATAGTATTAACATTGCTGTGGGGATCTCTGGATTCGAACGTTCTCATAATCCATCCTATCATTTCCTGGCCGCCGCTATATTTGCCTGGTTAGGTTCACTAAATGTCAGGTCGTCAGACGTCATTATTCCGAAATCTTTTACATGTTGCTTTCCTTCTATGAGTAGATCTGATTGTGTCTTGTACACTTTTGTTTAAGTTTCTCGTTTCCACTATATTGTACCTAAGTACCTAGAACTTGTTACCGTTAAATGTCATGTTATTTTCCGTTGCACAATCGAAGGCTTTATTAATATCTGCCTGACAGTTTTTCAATGTATCTCAGTTTTTTACAGAGGAAATTTTCATGCTGATTTTTGTATCATCTGCAAGGGATGACACGAAGCTGTGACAGTATTGTCTATATCAGAGATAAGAATGAGAAATTGCAGTGGTTCAAAGATTGTGCCCTGGGGTACAGAGCTTTTCACTGCACTTGGGCTTGATCTTACTTGGTTGACCGTCACTCTCTGCATTCTGTTTGACAGAGAGTTGAAAATCCAACGCTCCACTTTCCCGTTATTCCTACTGATCTCATTTTATGGGCTATCACTCCATGGTCATATTTGTATTTGAATGCCTTTGCAAAGTCTGTGAATACAACGTCTGCATTTTGCTTCTCTTCTGAAGCTTCTGTGATTTTGTCATAGTGGTTGAGTAACTGTGACAGACAGGATCTCCCCGCTCTAAATCCATGTTGTCCTGTGTTGTGTAGTTCATTATTTTCCATAAAACTAGAAATTTGATTCCTAATCACTTTCATAACTTTTATTATGTGTGATGTTAGTGCAACTGCAGAACACAACCAGTGAAGAGTAGAGGTTGGGGGTAGAAATAGCCTAAGCTACTCTATCCTTTTGAGATGTATTTTTTCTTGTCTCAATAAACATACTTGAACTTGAAGAGTAGAGGTGCCATAGGCACAATCAGAGAACAGTCTGAACATCAGAGGTCCACGGCTGTTCAACACCCTTCCAGCAAGCATTAGAAATATTGCCGGAACAAAGGTGGATGATATTCAAGAGGCACTGGACAGGTTCTTGCAAGAAGTGCCGGACCAACCAGGCTTAATGGACATGTGGGCCTGCGGGCCGCTCCAAGCAACAGCCTGCTTGATACCTGCTTGATGGGGTTCTGGGTGTTCTTCTAATTCCAAGCCTGGTCTCAGGCTAGCCTGTTGGACCAAGTTATCTCAAGGCGAGGCCGGGCTCACGGAGTAAAAGAACTCCTGAAACCCTATCCTGGTATGCTCCAGGTAACTGGTCAAGATTTTTTTCCAAAACTTTACCATCTTGTGCACAGGAGCTACATATATCTGCAGATTTCTCCATAT
>WNGS01055005.1:20496-32996 GCA_020271785.1 Procambarus virginalis
GTACCCTGAGGTAAAGAGCTTTCAACTGCGCTTGGACTCGATTTATTGGTTTGACGTTACTCTTTGTGTTCTGTTCGACAGGAAATTGAGTATCCTCCTCATGGCTCCGGGAGATTTTCTCATTGATACATCACCATGGCTGAGGATCTGTGCACATGATGCACAAGACAGCAACTCCGCTCCGCTCCTCTGTCGTGCACAATCTTTGCACATTTCAAAGCAGTGGAACTCCACAACTCCACATATAGTACTTCGAACTTCTGAAAAAGAAAAAGAGACTTAAGAGTAGACATAACATAGATCTCTAACACCAGAAACACTATGAGAGTAGTAAGGGCACTATATTCCATACTACAAACTTCTAATTATCGGTAAGGAACTTGGACAAAGATTCCTTCAGAGCTCTTCACCCATTCCTGGTAAGACCACTTATTGAGTATGCTGCCCCAGCATGGAACTCCTACCCGAAGAAGCACAAAACAAAACTAGAAAAGGACCAAAAATATCAAACAAGGCTTGTTCCTGAGCTAATGGAACCGAGCTATGAAGAAAGACTGAGGGAACTGGACCTCACTACACTGTAGGCAAAAAAGAATAGGGCAGACATGATAACGAGTGACAAAGTAGATATAGAAGTGTCTCTGTCTGACTCTCTCTCTCTCTCTCTCTCTCTCTCTCTCTCTCTCTCTCTCTCTCTCTCTCTCTCTCTCTCTCTCTCTCTCTGTCTCTCTGTAGACTTTCTACCCACCTCTCTGACACAGCTCCGGTCCGGGATGTCATTAATCATAAAACCGCATAATAGCTCTGAGCAAGTGTGCCAAGGCACCGTTTTTTTGTCATCCTGTGTACCGCCTCCTCCTACCGTCGTCCACCGCTCTCCTGCTTGATGAGTTACTTCAGGTCCGGGGTAAGACGAAGCGAGTGGGGCTGCGAGCCAGGATTAAGTGACGTTCTTATATCATGAGACGTTTCCCACACTCACGATCAAAATAAAAAGCATCCTTCATCACTGGTTCTTCACTTAAATAATAAGGACCAACGCCGATCATGACAAGGAACTAGTGAGATACCAATACTAAGCCATGTTTAGCCAACCGTTTCTCTTGATTTGAAACCGTTCAAAACCCATCCTCCTAACCTAACCAGAAACACACCAACCCAAGCAACCCACCTAACCTCTCGAGCTGATGGATAGAAAACGTGGATATTTGCGACATCTTACATTGTATTGCAGTTGGTATGCTGATTACCAAAACGTACAAAAGGCGGCCTATTAGTAGAGATGACGGGATGGTTTAGCAACCCTGGTAGACTATATAAAAGTTGAACATCGTGACAGCTTCTTCACGAACGATATATTAAAGTCTGAATATTGAACATAAGTACAAACCCATCAGTCCTTCGGAAAGTTATTGACAACATTGCTATTTGCGATGCCAGTAGGTCGGACGTCCTGTGGAATATGGAGACTTATATGACGTCCTGTGGAACATGGAGACTTATATGACGTCCTGTGGAATATGGAGACTTATATGACGTCCTGTGGAATATGGAGACTTATATGACGTCCTGTGGAACATGGAGACTTATATGACGTCCTGTGGAATATGGAGACTTATATGACGTCCTGTGGAACATGGAGACTTATATGACGTCCTGTGGAACATGGAGACTTATATGACGTCCTGTGGAACATGGAGACTTATATGACGTCCTGTGGAACATGGAGACTTATATGACGTCCTGTGGAACATGGAGACTTATATGACGTCCTGTGGAACATGGAGACTTATATGACGTCCTGTGGAATATGGAGACTTATATGACGTCCTATGTAACATGGAGACTTATATGACGTCCTGTGTAACATGGAGACTTATATGACGTCCTGTGGAACATGGAGACTTATATGACGTCCTGTGGAACATGGAGACTTATATGACGTCCTGTGGAATATGGAGACTTATATGACGTCCTGTGGAACATGGAGACTTATATGACGTCCTGTGGAATATGGAGACTTATATGACGTCCTGTGGAATATGGAGACTTATATGACGTCCTGTGGAACATGGAGACTTATACATCACGTCCTGTGTAACATGGAGACTTATACATGACGTCCAGTGGAACATGGAGACTTATAAATGACGTCCTGTGGAACATGGAGACTTATACATGACGTCCTGTGGAACATGGAGACTTATACATGACGTCCTGTGAAACATGGAGACTTATATATTGATAAGATACCAGAGCAGTCCGTCCTCCTAAGGTTTCCCAACGTCAAGAAAACGGACAATGTAAAGTGTCCTCTCCTAACCGACCAGAGGACCCAAAACAGAAAACGGGACAGTACATCACTTTCGCCAGCCGCTTCCATTTTATAGTACGATAATTTTTGGCCCTATGTGTTGCATACCAATCTGACCTCTTAAAAATAACGTCACTTTTGGGTCGTATGCGCGCTATGGCCAAATTTGGACGTAATTTTAAATGAAATCGACTCACAAAAGTGACGTACTGTCCCGTTTTCTGTTTGAGTCGTCCGGTTTACTCGGTAAGGTTAGGAAAGGAAACTTTCAATTAACGTTTTTCATAACGTTTTGAAACTTTATGAGAATTTCCTGCCCACCTAACCTATCAGAGGACCCTTAACTTGGTGTTGGTGAAAAAATCCCAAATTTATTTTCATTTTTTTTTCATTTTCAAATTAAGTCCAATTTCGGCCATACGGGCACACGGCCAAAAGCGACGTTATTTTTAAGAGGACAGGTTGACCAGAGGCACTTGAGTCGGGGGTAGCGAAGACGCACAGATACTGGCGAGCGGTGTGACTAAGGCAGCGGGTGACGAGAGAAGCCAACCTCCAGTATTATAGCGAATAATGAACAAGATAACCTTGGTCAACACTGATTTACAGCAACAGCAGAAAACTAGAATGTATATGTGTATACATGGACTTTACAAACATGTGTGACCAGGGAGCGGTCCGTTACAAAAGGATATCCAAAGAATAAATATGGGTGATAAATAATAAATATGTTTACAAACAAGTCACAAAGATTAACAATAAAGCAAGTACAACCCACTCCAAACACAGTGTAAAGCTAAGGACCGGAAGACACTCTTCTTATGCCACTACTCTTTCTTATCCTCGTATCTGACAGAGAAGAATACAAACTGCAGTTGCTTGTCATACTTTGCGGATAACAAAATCAACATGAAATTGTTTCTGTAGAAGACACTGAAAAACTACAGAAATCAAAGTCTTCCAATAGGCAACACAACTTCTGTACTTATGGAAAAAAAGAGCATGATATTCGACTGTGACTTGTTCCAACTACTTGTACATTGATAAATGAAGAGCCCCACACAGTATACAGGATGGATGACGCATTCTCATCTTCTAATATAACTGACACCACATGTAAAGTATCTAGCAATAATTAGTTACCTGCTGGATACCTGCTGGATGGGATTCTGGCAGTTGTTGTTTTTCCCAAGCCCGGCCCAAGGCCAGGCTTGACTTGCGAGAGCTTGGTCCAACAGGCTATTGCTTGTAGCGACCCGCAGGCCCACCACAGCCGTTTGGTTCGGCATTTCTTGAAGAAAACTATCTACTTTTCTCTTGAAGATGTCCACGGTTGTTCTGGCAATATTTCTTATACTTGCTGGGAGAATGTTGAACAACCGCGGACCTCTGATGTTTATATAGTGTTCTCTGATTGTGCCTATGGCACCTCTGCTCTCCACTGGTTCTATTCTGCATTTTCTTCCATGTCGTTCACTCCAGTACGTTGTTATTTTACTGTGCAGATTTGGGACCTGTCCCTCCAGTATTTTCCACGTGTATATTATTTGATATCTCTCTCGTCTCCTTTCTAGAGAGTACATTTGGAGAGCTTTGAGACAAGCTCAATAATTTAGGTGCTTTATCGCGTCTATGCGTGCCGTATATGTTCTCTGTATTCCCTCTATTTCAGCAAGCTCTCCTGCTCTGAAGGGGGAAGTGAGTACTGAGCAGTTCTCAAGACGGGACAACACAAGTGACTTGAAGAGTACAACCATTGTGATGGGATCCCTGGATTTGAAGGTTCTCGTAATCCATACTATCATTTTTCTAGCTGACGCAATATTTGCTTGGTTATGCTCCCTAAACGTTAGGTGGTCGGACATCATTATTCCCAAATCCTTGACATGCTGTTTTCCTACTATGGGAAGATTCGATTGTGTTATGTCCCCTGTATTATGTTTCAGATCCTCATTTTTGCCGTATCTGAGTACCTGGAATTTATCACTGTTGAACATCATGTTATTTTCTGCTGCCCAATCGGAAACTTTGTTAATATCTGTTTGTAGTTTTTCAATATCCTCAGTAGAGGTAATTTTCATGCTGATTTTTGTATCATCTGCAAAGGATGACACAAAGCTGTGACTTGTACACTAGGCAATGTACTATGCCCTACTAGGCAGTGCACTAATGCACTAGGAAGTGACGTGGTGGAGGCTGACTCCATACACAGTTTCAAATGTAGATTTGACAGAGCCCAGTAGGCTCAGGAACCTGTTCACCTGTTGATTGATGGTTGAGAGGTGGGACCAAAGAGCCACAGCTCAACCCCCGCAACCACAACTAAGTACAACTAGGTGAGTACATCTGTTCCACACTCAAGCAGCACCTCACACCCTCACTAATGGAACTTTTTATTTATTTATTTATTTATTTATTTTTTTACTTTTATTTTGAACTGTCTATCGACCACAACTTAATTCGTTACTTTGCAAGTGTTTCTAGGACACTGACGTCCCCCCCCCCCTGGCGGTGCGTTAATGACAATATTGGATGGTATGGTGCTGGGGGCCACGGACTGGGAGGATGCTGGGGGCCACGGACTGGGAGGATGCTGGGGGCCACGGACTGGGAGGATGCTGGGGGCCACGGACTGGGAGGATGCTGGGGGCCACGGACTGGGAGGATGCTGGGGGCCACGGACTGGGAGGATGCTGGGGGCCACGGACTGGGAGGATGCTGGGGGCCACGGACTGGGAGGATGCTGGGGGCCACGGACTGGGAGGATGCTGGGGGCCACGGACTGGGAGGATGCTGGGGGCCACGGACTGGGAGGATGCTGGGGGCCACGGACTGGGAGGATGCTGGGGGCCACGGACTGGGAGGATGCTGGGGGGCCACGGACTGGGAGGATGCTGGGGGGCCACGGACTGGGAGGATGCTGGGGGCCACGGACTGGGAGGATGCTGGGGCCACGGACTGGGAGGATGCTGGGGGCCACGGACTGGGAGGATGCTGGGGGCCACGTACCTCTTGTGCTGCAGGGGCAGCACGGCCGCTCGGCAAGTACGTCTCATTTAGCACGTATAGTCCCTAACGTACAAATTACATTGTACTATGACAAGTTGCTGCTCATAAAAGTCCGTGTTGGCTATGCACCTGAAAGTTTAGGTTAAGTGCGTTTCTGGTTAGGAAAACAATTAGAGGTCTGGCAAGAAGTGCCGGACCAACCAGGCTGTAGTGGATACATGGGCCTGCGGGCCGCTCCCAGCAACAGTCTTTGGGACCAAGTTACCACACGTCCAGCAAGGCTCTGGGCCGGGCTCGGGGAATAGAAGAACTCCCGAAACCCTCTCCAGGTACGTGTTTCTGTTTTAATAAGTAGCTTTTTTATACAAAATGCACCCTGAAACTATTTGAGCGGGGGCGTCGCTCACCAGAGACGCCCAGAGACCGTGTGGGCGGGGGCGTCGCTCACAAGAGACGCCCAGAGACCGTGTGGGCGGGGGCGTCGTTCACAAGAGACGCTCAGAGACCGGTGGGCGGGAGCGTCGCTCACAAGAGACGCCCAGAGACCGGGTGGGCGGGGGCGTCGTTCACGAGAGACGCCCAGAGACCGTGTGGGCGGGGGCGTCGCTCACAAGAGACGCTCAGAGACCGTGTGGGCGGGGGCGTCGCTCACAAGAGACGCCCAGAGACCGTGTGGGCGGGGGCGTCGTTCACAAGAGACGCCCAGAGACCGGGTGGGCGGGGGCGTCGTTCACAAGAGACGCCCAGAGACCGGGTGGGCGGGGGCGTCGTTCACAAGATCAACACTGCCAAAAATGGCTTCAGGCTCCACCCTGACTGATTCACACGTACCCACCCTACTTCCTGTGTTTATTTATTACGTTGACAGCAAGCCCAAATGTTGACCCTGAAATACACACACACACACACTGCCACCTCGATGAAGACTGCTTAGGGGTGGGGGGGTGGGGGGGAGGTTGAATATGAGCAATATATTTAGCAAAGCTGCATGTTGTGAACGAAAAGCTTCTGCGAAAGTTTTTACATCTTCTGAAGCGAAAGCTGTGTTGTGCTCTGAGGCCAGGCATACATCCTAATAGTTGGGGTGACAGTTATCCTTGTATGCGACACACAGTCTGTTCAGGACAATGCGTACAGTTTTTGCTCTTAATTTTGCATAACAAAACTGAGTTTGCGTTCTTTATGTTACTGATGGCATGTTGCTTTTCTTTCTGTTCCTGGATTTGATTTGATTCTTGTAGCTTTTGTCGCTGGCGAGTTGTATAGAAGAGCGATCACCACATTTAGGATCTCCGTTTTGATTATCAGCACTTCCACCATACTGTTTGTGGTGTTCAGCAGCTCAGTGCAGATGTGTGTGTGTGTGTGTGTGATGTACCGGCTGACCCCACCCTGTTGCCTGTGTTTCCTGTCACAGTTGTCAAAACTGAATTCTGTTATCCATATCTCACTAAGTAATGCTTTGTGTTTCAGTTAAAGCTGCCATCATCACACTCGCCTTATTTAGGATCACAGTTATAAAACAGAGTTTGTTCTGCCTGTTACGAAACCTGTTTGTTAGCATATACCAATGATGTTCTCGTCTTTCTGGAAGTGCTGGGTGTTTTAGGTGTTTTAGTTCGTGTTTATATGTAGCCTCGTTGAAAAGCAGAGATACAACAGACACGCTGAGAGACAATTCTATCAACATTAAGGGTCCCTGGGAGCAACTTCAATAATAAACAGATTAACTGGGAGCAAATAAACCAGGACTTCACAGAAATAAGCTGGGTGGAACAGCTAGAAATGCAAACCTGAATCAGTGCCTGGACAAAATAAGCTCAGTAGCACTAGAAATATGTTCAAACCGCATACCCCTAAGAAAAAAGAGGAAGAGATGCAGATTGGAACGGGAACGTCGTTCCCTCTATAGGCGAAGAAAACGAATCGCGGAACAACTTGAGAGTCGCACCCTGTCTCAAGAACGGCGAAGAAGGTTAGGTAGAAAAATAGAAACAATTGAACTCAAGCTACAAGAATCATACAAAACCCAGGAGAGGCAAAGAGAGCAAAAGGCCATCAGTGAAATAGAGAGAAATCCGAAATATTTTTCTCCTATGCAAAATCAAGATAAAAAAACACATCTAGTATCGGGCCCCTGTGAAAGGGAGATGGAACTTTCACCGATGACAACAAAGAAATGAGCGAGTTACTGAGGAAGCAGTACGACTCTGTTTTCAGCGAGCCACTAAACACACTAAAGATTGATAACCTAAATGAATTTTTCATGGATATGATACCAACATCAAATCATATATCAGACGTCACCCTATCCCCACTGGATTTTGAAAAATCCATAAACAGTATGCCTATGCACTCTGCACTAGACCCTGATTCTTGGAACTCCATATTCATCAAGAACTGTAAAAAAAAAAACTATCGCAGGCCCTTCACATTCTTTGGAGACAAAGCCTAGATACTGGCGTTATCCAACCGTACTAAAAACAGCAGAGATAGCACCACTCCATAAAGGAGGAAATAAGGCAGAGGCAAAAAATTACAGACCGATAGCACTAACATCACAAAACATAAAAATCTTTGAGAGAGTGCTTAGAAGTAAGATCACAAAATACATGGAATCACAGCATCTCCATAACTCCGGACAACATGGTTTCAGAACAGGGCGCTATTGCCTGTCACAGTTGCTGGACCATTATGACATGGCACTAGATGCCATGGAAGACAAACAAAACGCTGATGTAATTTACACAGATTTCGCAAAAGCCTTTGACAAATGTGACCATGGTGTTATTGCACATGAAATGCGTTCGAAAGGAATTACAAGAAAAATAGGCAGATGGATCTACAATTTCCTGACTAACAGAACCCAATGTGTAATAGTCAATAATATAAAATCCGGTCCATCAACCGTGAAGAGCTCAGTCCCCCAGGGTACTGTGCTTGCTCCAGTACTTTTTCTCATCCTCATATCGGATATAGACAAGGACACAACCTATAGTACTGTATCATCCTTTGCAGATGACACTAGGATTTTCATGAGAGTAGATAACATAGAGGACACGGCAAATCTCCAATCAGATGTAATTCAAATCTTTCTATTGGCTACAGAAAATAATATGGTATTTAACGAAGATAAGTTCCAGCTCATGCGCAACGTAAAAAAATAAAAAATAAAAACGGAAATCACGTACAAAACTCAGTCAAATCATAACATAGAACGAAAAGGCAATGTAAAGGATCTGGGTGTACTCATGTCGGAAGACCTTACCTTTAAAGAACACAATAAAGTAGCCGTCACAACTGCAAGAAAAATGACAGGTTGGATAACAAGAACCTTTCACACTAGAGATGCTATACCGATGATGATACTTTTCAAGACTCTAGTGCACTCTAGAGTGGAATACTGTAGCACAATGACAACCCCTTTCAAAGCTGGAGAAATTGCTGACCTGGAGAGCGTGCAGAGATCCTTTACTGCTGGAATCCACTCAGTAAAGCATCTAAACTACTGGGACCGACTAAAGAGCCTAAATCTGTATCCTTTGAGCGCAGGCGGAGAGATACATAATAATTCACACGTGGAAATATTAGAGGGACTGGTCCCAAACCTACACACAGAAANGGCGAGGCTGGCAACAGCAGGCGAGGCTGACAACACTCCTCCGCCTGTGAAACAGGAACTTGGGCAATGGGCATGACTGTGCTTCCCGCTGCACCTGGCCATGTTATTAACGCACTGCCTTATGTAGACGCTCTCTCACAGAGAAGGTCGGTCTCACAGGGAAGGTCACTCTCACAGGGAAGGTCACTCTCACAGAGAAGGTCACTCTCACAGGGAAGGTCACTCTCACAGGGAAGGTCGCTCTCACAGGGAAGGTCACTCTCACAGGGAAGGTCTCTCTCACAGGGATGGTCACTCTCACAGAGAAGGTCACTCTCACAGAGAAGGAAAACCCAACCCACTGGTCAGAGAACTACTTAGATTTGGGATAAATTGTCATTCAAACAGCAGGTTACAGAACCAACTAGAACCGAAAATATCGTAGATGTGATCTCCACAAACAATGAAGACATAGGAGTGACATTACAATCTCACACACACACCACACACTCATATCACAAGTTCATTGAAGTACAACCTAATATCAATACGGATAACAGACCTACAAAAAGATCAAGCGAGAGAAGTTATTCAATAAATTCAAGTTTAATAATAAAAGGACAGATTGGGAGAAAATAATCAGGGACTACAAACATCAAATGGGACTGTTCTAAGTAATAAAAAATCCCACACAAGGAGTAGAACAACTCACTTGTTCAGATGAGAACAGAAACAACATATATTGTCAAATATGACAACAAAGCATATAAAGTTTGTCTGAAACGTTTTTTTACGGAAAGCCAGAAAGAGGACCAAAGTTGAAAGAAGCACATAACCAAGCTAATATTGCGTCAGCCAGAAAAAATGATTGGATGGATTACGAGAAATTTTCAAATCCAGGGATCCCATCACAATGGTTGTACTCTTAAAATTTAAGTCACTTGTGTTGTCCGTCTCGAGTACTGCTCAGTACTCACTTCCCCTTCAGAGCAGGAGAGATTGCTGAAATAGAGAGAATACAGAGAACATATACAGAACGCATAGACGCGATAAGGCACCTAAATTATTGGGATCGTCTCAAAGCTCTCCAAATGTACTCACTAGAGAAAGGAGACGAGAGAGATACCAATTAATATACCATGGAAAATACAGAGGGACAGGTCCCAAATCTACACAGTAAAATAACAACGTACTGGAGTGAACGATATGGAAGAAAATGAAGAATAGAACCAGTGAAGAACAGAAGTGCCATAGACACAATCAGAGAACACTATAAACATCAGAGGTCCGCGGTTAGTTACACACCCGTCCTCTTACAAATTCCATCGCTTTTCGCTCGTATGCGCTAAGGCCAAATATCGACGTAATTCAAAATGGAAATTTATTTCCCATTCAATTTGGATTTTTGTTCCCCAAAAACAGTAAGTTCAGGTTCACCTGGTTCGTTACGAGGACAGGAAATTCTCCTAAGGTTTCAAAAAGCCATGAAAACCGTCAATTAAAGGGTTCCTCTCCCAATCTAACAACCTAAGCCAGAGGACCCAAAACGGAAAACGGGACAGTACGTCACTTTCGTGAGCCGATTTTATTTGGAATTACGTTGATTTTTAGCCTGAATGCGCTTACGAGCGAAAAGCGACGTAACATGTAAGAGGAAGGGTTGGAACACCATTCTCCCTGCGAGTATCAGAAATATTGCCGGAACAAAAGTGACCATCTTCAAATGAAAACTTGACAGTTTCCTTAGTGTCGGACCAGCCAGGCTGTGGTTGATAGGTGGGTGTTGTTGGTCCTCACGGCCCCGTCCCCGTAAGGTTTCCCAACGTCAAGAAACTGTCACACTAAAGTCGTCCTAACCTACCAGAGGACCCGAAACAGAAAACGGGACAGGACGTCACTTCCGCGAGCCCCTACAATTTTCTAGGAAGACAATTCTTGGCCCTAGGAAGAGTATACGTCAAAATGCGACGTTCTGTTAGGAGGACGGGTTGCCCCTTCAGTCCCGTCTCAGCTGACCCGGGACTGACTGACAGGTTCAGGTGGACTCGGTCTCTCTCTGCGATCCAGTCTCTATTCTGGTTTACTGGTTAACGACTCGGTCGATTAGACTGCTGCTCACAGTTCGACGTAGGAACCAACGCTCGGCTGATCAGGTACCCTGTGGAGATATTTCCTCAGCTTCTCTTTGGAATTCAGTTATTGGTTTGTGCGTAATTTCCATATCATTTAAGGGAACCTTACCTATCTTGAAGTTACCTTGAGGTGCTTCCGGGGCTTAGCGTCCCCGCGGCCCGGTCGTCGACCAGGCCTCCTGGTTGCTGGACTGATCAACCAGGCTGTTGGACGCGGCTGCTCGCAGCCTGACGTATGAGTCACAGCCTGGTTGATCAGGTATCCTTTGGAGGTGCTTATCCAGTTCTCTCTTGAACACTGTGAGGGGTCGGCCAGTTATGCCCCTTATGTGTAGTGGAAGCGTGTTGAACAGTCTCGGGCCTCTGATGTTGATAAGAGTTCTCTCTCAGAGTACCTGTTGCACCTCTGCTCTTCAACGGGGGTATTCTGCACATCCTGCCATGCCTCCTGGTCTCATGTGATGTTATTTCTGCGTGCAGGTTTGGGACCAGCCCCTCAATTATTTTCTATTTTCTAGGAAGAAATAGGAAATTTCTAGGAAGGGTATTTCAAGCGTAGGTTGAACATATATATGAGAGAGATTGGGTGGTTATAAATAGGAGCTGCCTCGTATGGGCCAATAGGCCTTCTGCAGTTACCTTCATTCTAATGTGTTTATGTTCTTGTTAATGTGTGGCCTTCACCTCACGAGTATAGAAGGTCCTCTTAGGCACCACCAGCCGTGTCCCTACTCTTGTCGGGGCTGTTGTATTTCTCTTTCAAGGTTGAGTAAAATTGTATATCAAGCAGGCAAGTTACATGATATGTGTGTTAATATGTAACAGGTGGCGCACACTTGCATGTTATGAACAAGTTCCCAGCGCACGCCTGCGTTTGGTTTTTAAAATGGAAATCATGCACGCTTGTTCGACGGAATTCAGAAGGACTACGAGTGCTTAATCGTGTCGTTGCACGCGATTGCGTGTGTGTACTCACCTAGTTGTACTCTCCTAGTTGTACTCACCTAGTTTTACTCTCCTAGTTGTACTCACCTAGTTATACTCACCTAATAGTGCTTGCGGAGGTTGAGTTCTGGCTCTTTGGTTCCGCCTCTCGACTCAACTGGTCAAATTCTGGTCTCTGACACTGAAAAAGTTCTTTATAAAGTCTCTGTGGCTCATTTGGGTACTAGATTTCCACCTTCCCCCTTGTTCGTGTCCCACCCGTGCTTAAGAGTTTGTCTTGTCCACCCTGTCAATTCCCCTGAGAATTTTGTAGGTGATTATAATGTCTCCCCTTACTCTTCTGTCTTCCAGGGATGTGAGGTTCAGCTCCTTTAGCCTTTCTTCTTAGCTCATACCTCTCAGTTCCGGGACGAGTCTGGTGGCATACCGCCGGATCTTCTCTAACTTTGTCTTGTGTTTATCTAGGTATGGACTCCAAGCTGGAACTGAATATTCCAGG
>WNGS01055011.1:8374-20360 GCA_020271785.1 Procambarus virginalis
TATATATATATATATAGATATACCGTTTGCGGTCTGTGTGTCCTTATATATATAGTATATATATAGTATATATAGATATATATATCTATATATATACTACCATATATAATAAATATAAGATAGTAGCACGGGGCTCTGGTCTGAGCCCAGTACGGGGATCTTTACCTAGTACAGGAGCGGGGCTAGTAACTTGTAGGATAAGGATGTGTTTTCTTGTGTTTTAGAGTCTAGATCTCGGAACACAAAAGTTCCAGCTGGCATGGTAGCCCGTAGTGAGACTTACCTGGCACAGGAGACGGTGCTGTTAACTTGGGTTAAGGCATTTTGTAGGATTAAGTACTTCATAGGTTAGGTGTATCATGTTTTGAGCAGATGTTCATTTGATGCATAAGCTTTGTAAATACTCTGTTATGTAACCTGTACCGTTACGTCATTGTTTGTTGTTGGTTGTAATAAACGCCATGAGGAGCTCACGTGCGTTTCTTTCACTTTGTATTTTTGTTAATTAACAAGCTTAGGTGTACACAGCAATGTGCTGGTGCACTATCCTATATGAAAAGATTATAGTGAAGATAAAATATTAGCTATAAGTTCATCTAACATATTCCCCATCACAGGATGGTTAGTTATATATGGAATCGGGGGAGAAAGTCCAGCCTCAATACAAAAATAAAATCAACTCTGACTAAACACCAACTTCACGATTTTCCGCAAGATGGTAAGCACTGAATCATGGGAAACATTATATATATAATTACTCTACACATCTTACCAGTTTCTACAAGACTCCGCTCAAACAATGTCTTTTCTTAAAAAAAAAGCTTAGGTATACACACCAATGTATTGCCACTTTGTTCTGTATGAAGAACTACACAGTGTAGATCAAACAGCAGTTACAACTCATCCACATCCTCACTCCACGCACTAGAAATTTATTCAGTTGTATTCTTCTATACCTCTCCGTCTCATTAAAAGTCAAAATTTAGTTGATTATTCATGTGTAAATATTTCATTCAAAATGATCTGACTACAGAAATTTAGCCAAATATCACAGTTTGCTAACTGTAGGTAGTAACTAGTTAGACGGTATCATTCACTACGGGCTCTCCATAGTCCGTGCGACTTGTTCCAGGTAGCGAATCTTTAACAACAACAACAGTAACTAAGTGATGTGTAACCTATCCACCACTGCCCACTGGAGGGGGGGGGCGGTGTGCAGGACAACATATCAATTGTGACACTAGCGTCTCCACATATGTCAGTTGCTTAATTAGAAACTGTACTTGTGGTGGTCTCGAACCATTTATGATGTGACGACTTATACTGAAATTTGTAACTCTCTCATCAAGATTGTAAAGTTGTTAGCTAAATGAATTGTGGGGTCAGTCCCTGAGCCCATTATGTGTCTCTGTAACCCTTCCACTACCGCCCACAAGAAGGGTATGGGTGCATAATAAATGAACTAAACTAAGTATTCCTAGGGTTTGACTATCTTCTTTAGCTGCAGCTCCCACATGTTGTGCAGGTTTCAGTGAGTGGTGGATTTGACTCCAAGGTCATTTGTCTTTATAAATCTGCTGCAAGGTATTGTTGTTGATTGGTAGTCATGTTGTGCCTGCCCCCACGTGCAACCTCTGCATTTTGCGACATTAAAAAAACATTCTTCATATAGATCTTTTGTACTTTTTTATGCGAAGTGATATAATATCACTTCGCACTTTACCATAAATCTTAGTATCATTTGCCAAATAAACTTTGATGATGATGGTGTTTGTAATATTTCATCTATGTCATTGATGTATATGACAAAAAATGGGCCCAAAAATAGAACCTTGCGGTACCCCACTCACTACATTTATCCACTGAGATTCATTTCCGTTTAGGAGACACTTGCTTTCTTTGTTTAACCATTGTTTTAGCCATTATAGTATTCTACCATTTATTTCAGTGCTTGTACTTTCCTTGCTAGTTTTCCTGTGGTACCTTGTCAAAACGTTTTACCGAAATACATCAAATCAAATCAAATGTTATTCAGGTAAAAGTACATACATACAAGATGAGTTACAAACATAATTTGGATTTCTAGATAGAGCTAGTTCATACAATGCCTAAAGGCACTAATACGCACAGCGTTTTGGGCAACATGTTTACTACATCCACTGGGAGTCCTGTGTCTGAATAACTGGTTACCATTTCCAAAATGTGAGCAAGTTTGTAAAACTGGATATTTTTAACAAAATCATGTTGCGTTGCATTTAAGATAAGATGATGAGATGGTGAATGATGATGTTGTCACGTTGAGATGGTGGAATGATTGCTGCCTGAAGATCTCCATGACCTTGGAGATGTGTGAGAGCAAATGATTAGATGGTAGTTTCTGCTGAACTCTTTCTGCCACAATAACCAGGTAGGAGAACAGACCCGCTGGATTATTCAACTTGTAAATGAACATATACACCATGGTAACATGTTCGACACTCCCACCACCCCAACAACAGGAAGAACACGTGATGGGTGTTCATCCTGTCAGTGAACACCGCCATAGTAAATCAAATCCTCAAAGCCTAAAGCTTTATTCATATATGGTTGTACATATTAATTGGGAATGTGTACATAAAAAGTATAGTTCATGAATAACATGAGAACAGCAGCATACTCCCTTTTATCATCCCACTCACAAACTTTTTCGTAATAAGTTGTACATATTACAATAATGGCTGGACTCAACGGGGGTATGGGCCAGCCATTATTGTAATGATTTGTGTAAGTTGTTTCAAATAAAGTTTTTCATTCTGTAATGAGCTGGTGTCACAATTGTGAGCTGGTGTCACAATTGTGAGCTGGTGTCACAATTGTGAGCTGGTGTCACAATTGTGAGCTGGTGTCACAATTGTGAGCTGGTGTCACAATTGTGAGCTAGTGTCACAATTGATATGTTTGTCCTGCACACCGCCCCCTAGACAATGTTAACAGCTATCCACCGCTTCCCATCCAGTGGGAAGCGGTGGATAGCTTACAATCACTTAGTTACTACCTACAGTTAGCAAACTGGGGATAGTACAGGAGAGTTACATCGCCGTCCTCACACTGGAGAGGACGGCAGGTGGCGGAGTGCTCAGCAGAAGCAGGCGAGGGCCGAGGCCAGTATAGTGTATAGTGCAGCAACCCGCCGTCCCCTCACGCCAGGACTCAGAACAGTGAAATTGGTTAAGCTCACCTCTCTAATAGTGAAGCTCATCCTTTAATGGTGAATAATACTCTCTGAAGGTGAAGCTCACCCTGTAATGGAGAAGCTCACCCTCTAATTGCGAAGTTCACCTCTGATGGTGAAGCTCACCCACTGACGGTGAAGCACACCCTCTGATGGTGAAGCTCTCTCTCTGATGGTGAAGCTCACCCTTTAATGCTGAAGCTTCCCGTTGATGGTGAAGCTCACCCTCTGATAGTGAATCTTACTCTCGGATGGTGAAGCTCACCCTCTGACGGTGAAGTTCACCCTCTGATGATGAAGTTATCTCCCTGATTGTAAAGCTCACTCTCTGATGGTGAGGCTCACTCTGATGATGAAGCTCACTCTCTGACGGTGAAGCTCACCCTCTGATGGTGAAGCTCACCCTCTGATGGTGAAGCTCACCCTCTGATGGTGAAGCTCACCCTCTGATGGTGAAGCTCACCCTCTGATGGTGAAGCTCACTCTCTGATGGTGAAGCTCACCCTCGATGGTGAAGCTCACCCTCTGATGGTGAAGCTCACCCTCTGATGGTGAAGCTCACCCTCTGATAATGAATCTACTCTGATGGTGAAGCTCACCCTCTGATGGTGAAGCTACCATTGCTGATGGTGAAGCTTACCCTCTGATGAAGCTCATCATCTGATGGTGAAACTTACCCTCTGATGATGAAGCTCACCATTTGATGGTGAAGCTTACCCTCTGATGATGAAGCTCACCCTCTGATAATGAAGCTCACCATCTGATGGTGAAGCTCACTTTCTGATGGTGAAGCCCACTGTCTGATGGTGAAGCTCACTCTCTGATAATGAAACTCACCCTCTGATGGTGAAGCTGACCCTCTGATGGTGATGCTAACCCTCTGGTAGCTAATCTTACTCTGATGGTGAAGCTCACTCTCTGATGATGAAACAAACCCTCTGATGCTGAAGCTCACCCTCTGAAGGTGAAGCTCACTCTCTGATAGTTAAGCTCACCCTCTGATAGTGAAGCTCACCTTCTGACGGTGAAGCTAACGCTCTAATGGTTAATCTGATGGTGATGGTGAAGCTCAACCTCTGATTCTGAAGTTCACCCTCTGATGGTTATGTTCACCCTCTCCTGGTGAAAATCATTCTCTGATAGAGCTCACCCTCTGAGGGTAAAGCTCACTCTCTGATAGGAAAGCTCACCATTTGATGGTGAAGATCACTCTCTGACGGAGAAGCTCACCCTCTGATGGTGAAGATCGCTCTCTGGTGGAGAAGCTCAACCTCTGAGGGTGAAGCTCACTCTCTGATGGTGAGGCTCACTGATGGTGAAGCTCACTCTCTTGTAACAACTGAAGCTGTTTTAAAATAAGTAACTGTATGGGAGGCAGTGAGATACGCCATTGCACAAAAGTTAGAGGCAAGCGGTAGTTGACCTGACCCGACGTCACGGGGCATCTCCCCTGGGATTAGCAGTTTAGATCACAAAATGGCCGGCACCAGCTTTGTCTTAAGCAACGTGTAATGAATTAATTTACAGAATTCAGTAATTTAGAGAAATTCAAGTCTTCATTCAAATTGTATTAATAGTATTCCTGTTTAAAGTATAAAGAGTATCCTCAATTGTCGGAATACTGAGTAAGTCATGTAGCGAGTAATCCTTATACTCGCTCCATTATCTCATTATCTTAATGCGTTACTAATCACACAAGCTACAATCCTTTCCCCAATTACAGGTAATACTCTCCTCACCTTGTTGGAGGGAGCTGAGGTGTAATCATCATATAACCCAGCGATGTGAGAACAGCAAACCAGTACAATCTCCAGTCAAGAATGCAGTACTCGGCTTGGGCAGTTCTAGTCGACCTAAGACGCTACAGCGTCGACACAGAGCAGACAGCAGACTACGACCACATCCAGCTACAACGCTCTCGCTCCCCGAGTTCAGACACTCGCAGTTCCCAATCGAGCCGCCACGCTCTCCTGCATAGAGCTCCACGACTCCGGCCTCACTCCGCTCTCTGCTCTGCTCCAGGCTTCGTCTCAACGTCTACGACACTGCTGTATCCAGGACTACTAAATAAATATGAAACTCACTAAACACTGTGTATCTAATCAACCCAACTATGTAACATAAACATACGTTACAGTCACCATCAGTGACGTCATTAGCTAAGAACTAACCTCAGACGGGTCACCAAAGTCTTCCACATTTAGTAATTCTCAAAGGTCAAATAGCCATTTCGTAATTGAAAATAGCCTTTCCCTAAGCTGCCTGTGCAATTACCTTCAGTTTAAAAGAGTTCAACCATCTGGGTTGTTCAGGGCAACAGAGATTAGTTGTTCACCTTAAACCTTGCTAGTAAACTTGGTGCGCCTGGCGTAGGAATACCCCTCCAGCCTCGTGGTGAGGAGAGCAAGGTAGAATTCAGTGTGGATCGGTCAACAATTGGGGGAAGGGCGTCCATCTCCACCTCTCCCCAAGATCAGCACTACATCTAGCTGGTCGCAGTAAAAGATAGAATCAGTAAAACTATAGTAGAATCTGCTATAGTTTTGTATAGGAAATTAGTTCATATTATGCCTCTTAGGGAGTGTTAACTATAGGGAGTGCTTTTATTTAGATCTTGTTTAGATTTTTAATAAGTAAACCAATTAGTTTGTAATTTGCATTTCATTATTTCCATGTTTTCATATTTCTCATGTCCTTGTCACGTGGTCTCCACGAGTCTGAGTTTTTAATTGGGCCGCAAGCCTAACAAAGCGTAAGAGTTCAGTTATCCTTTTGTTTGCTATAATTCCCCACACTTAACGTACATTCTTCCCTCCTATTCCAAGTAGTTGGGGATCAAGCCCCAAGGTGTTGATGGGTGATTAATCGGTCCAGACCCCGATTAATTAACGCTTCGTGTCAATGGTCTGGTGGTGGCAACAGAAGAATATTCTAGAGTTTGCAAGGAGTCTAGTACCACGTCGTGAGGCTGTAGAATCTTAGCCGGTCAAAACGGCTAAGACCACGTGGCGTGGGATGCGGCTTAGGGTAGCTCTGGGGGTCCCTTGGATTGAAGAGAAGTAAATAGGATACGGGTAGGGGTGAAGGGCCAGAAAGAGAAGATCAGAGAGGATAAATCCCCCCCCCCACCCCCGTGTTACACTCGGATGATAAAGCTCACTCTCTGACGGTGAAGCTCACCCTCTGATAGTGAGGCTCACCTGATGGTGAAGCTCACTCTCTGATTATGAAACTCACTATTTGACGGTGAAGCTCACTGTGATTGTGAAGCTCACTCTCTGATGGTGAAGCTCATCCTCTGATGGTGAAACTCACCCTCAGATAGTGAAGCTCACCCTTTGATGGTGAAGCTCACCCTTTGATGGTGAAGCTTACCCTCAGATGGTGAAGCTCAGTCTCTGATAGTGAATCTCACTCTCTTATGGTGAAGCTCACTCTGATGGTGAAGCTCCCTCTCTGATAGTGAAGCTCGCCATCTGATGGTGAAGCTCGCCATCTGATGGTGAAGCTCAACCTCTGATGGTGAAACTCACCCTCTGAAGGTCAAGCTCACCTTCTCAGCCAGCTCTTTATTCTCAGCACCTGTTAATTCATTTCTTGTCTTTATTTATTTGTAGAGTAACGTCACCCCTGTTCTTAATTTTTGTTATTTTTTTTTTACTTTTTTGCACTGTACATAACCGAGGGATTCTCTTTGTTCATAATTTTTCAAGTTAATTAAAGTTTTATTGTTCATACTATTTGTTTTGCATGTTTTCCCTTACTTTACCACACACGACAACAGCCAAGCAGTCGACTTTTTTTTTGTAAATGTGATTGGCATTGACACCAGCCATTAGCAAGACTGCCGAACACCTACACTTTTTTCCATCACAATATATATATATATATATATATATATATATATATATATATATATATATATATATATATATATATATATATATATATATATATATATATATATATATATATATATACATATATATATATATATATATATATATATATATATATAATACATATATATATATATTTGGTATATTTTGGTAGCAGTCTTTCCTGTAGACATATATTATTAAATATGACCGAAAAAGTAAGATTAATAATTCTAACACGAATTTTCTCTATTTTCCTTATGTTTCTTTTTACTGGTGATGGTAAATGAAAAATCAATTCTCCAAAATTCATTTTTATTTCTAGTCTGACGCGACACTTGAGCGCGTTTCGTAAAACTTATTACATTTTCAATGACTTTAGTTTACACACACAAAACAACTATAACTGAACAGAGTTTAAACAGCTTTTCTTTTTTATACCTGCATTTGGGTGAGGTGACATGTTACAATGGTTTGGGGTGAGGTGAACACAACACAGAACACGAAACAATGGGTATAAGCTAAAGGGAAGAATAGATCTGTAACTGCAGAAGGCCTATTGGCTCATATTTCTTGATGTTTCTATATTGGAGCGGAGTCTTGAAGTGGGTAGAATATAGTTGTGCGTTAATTGGCTGTTGATTGCTGGTGTTGACTTCTTGATGTGTAGTGCCTCGCAGATGTCAAGCCGCCTGTTGTCGCTGTATCTATCAATGATTTCTGTGTTGTTTGTTAAGATTTCTCTGGTGATGGTTTGGTTGTGGGAAGAGATTATATGTTCCTTGATAGAGCCCTGTTGCTTATGCATCGTTAATCGCCTGGAAAGAGATGTTGTTGTCTTGCCTATATATTGAGTTCTTTGGGGCTTACAGTCCCCAAGTGGGCATTTGAAGGCATAGACGACATTGGTCTCTTTCAAAGCGTTCTGCTTTGTGTCTGGAGAGTTTCTCATGAGTAGGTTGGCAGTTTTCTTGGTTTTATAGTAAATCGTCAATTGTATCTTCTGATTTTTGTCTGTAGGGATAACGTTTCTATTAACAATATCTTTCAGGACCCTTTCCTCCGTTTTATGAGCTGTGGAGAAGAAGTTCCTGTAAAATAGTCTAATAGGGGGAATAGGTGTTGTGTTAGTTGTCTCTTCAGAGGTTGCATGGCGTTTCACTTTCCTTCTTATGATGTCTTTCCTTCTTATGATAGTGCTCCTCCACAGTGTGCTGTGGAGGAGCAGCTTGTGCTTATGATAGTGCTTATTTAAATGTGCCTCCACAGATCTCCAGTATCATCTCTTGATACTGGTAATGGCTCAAAAGGGCCACCACTTACGGGCTATTCATGCCCGTGCCACCTCTTGGGTGGCTTAATCTTTATCAATCAATCAATCTGTTTAAATCATAGCATAGTAAAGAACTGTTTAGTGCTTTCAGGTTATAGTTGTGTGTGAAAACTAAAAGTCTTTGAAAATGTAATTAGTTATTACGAAACGCGTTCAAAGTGTCGCGTCAGACTAAGAAATAAAGAATGAATTTTGGAGAATTGATTTTTCATTTACCATCATCAGTAAAAACAAACATAAGGAAAATATAGAAAATTCGTGTTAGAATTATTAATCTTACTTTTTCGGTCATATTTAATAACATATGTCTACAGGAAAGACTGCTACCAAAATATACTAATATTAAAACGCACGACCCAGCAGCAAGGAATCAAGCCTTCACGATAAAATATCGCCAAGATCTGATTCGTAATCAGATATACAAGGCAGAAAATGATATCAAAGACAATAAAACGCAACTACTTCAGGCCACAAACGAATGGAGAAACAGCAACATCGACGAAAGTCTCCGCACCCGCATCGAACAACACCTTGACATCCTCACAGACCGACATCACCTCAGCACGGAAACAAGGATTATCAAGAAGCTAACAACACTATATGGAGGACCCATGGCAATTCCACGACCAAGAGACGGCTTCCTGAACCTTGCAGGTATCAACCTCACTGAGGACCAAGTCACTCTCCTAAATCTGGGTATAAACTGTCACGTTATGTCCAGACCAAGTGCGTTGGCCCGGAAAGTGGAGTTGGAGATCCTGTTGGACGACATATTTGACCTCGAAGCACAAAAGAAGGTCACCACCAAAGACACCTTACAAGCTGAACTTATTGCAGAAGGAGGAAAGAATCACAAGCCACAATTAGAGGCAGGACACCCAACAGGAAGCTATCGCCGATCATGCCGGGGCCCCCTAGGGGTGCGTCATGAGTATACGCCCCACAAACGCCACCTTAAGAACCGTCAGTCCGTCGAGATCGGGTTCTTCGACGAAAGGGGGATTGACAATAAAAGGTTCCCCTCGCTCGAGACGTTGGTACTACAGTTCTACGGGTGCAAGAGTATGCCTCCTCAAGCACCCGGGCATCAAAATAGAAGAAGTCCAAAGGAATAATCCAAAACAAGCAAAAGGTCGGCAGGAAACGACAAGCAGATAGGAGAAGAGGGGGAGAAAAACGAAACAAAATGAAAAGGAAAAGCGATCCGGCATAATTAGAGAAGACAGCAGCAGGAGTGCAAGGCCATAAAAGGACAGAGGACTGTCCCATGGAGCATCACACTCCGGCAGCTGTCTACTAAGCCCTCTCACGACGCCAACGGGCCGGACGGGGAGGGGGAGGCATATCCTAAGCCATAGTCGCCTTGGAGTTTAGTGAAATGCACACTACCTTTCTTTGCATTGATTGCAGTAATTGTTTACTTTGTGTTTAAGGTCTTCCACAGGGTTCCTCGTGATTTGTTGAAATTTGGTGTCATCACTAAGAATGTCGCTAACTTTGATCATGTATTCTTGGGTAGGAATCAATACATATGCTGCTGTTTTGTCAGCTTTTCTTATTGTTACGTCTTTCAGATTTTTTAGTTGTTTTGCTGCTTCTTTGATTCGTGGGGTTAAGATTGTAGATGAATATGTTCCTTGTTTTTTCCCCGCTTCTGTTAGTAGTTCAGCCTGAAGTGTGTCAGTGGTGATGGCTATTTGTTGTCTTCTTGCTTATGGATGTCGTCCAGAAGCATTTCGATTTCCAGGCTGAACTTATTGCAGAAGGAGGAAAGAATCGAGGCAACTACAGAAGTACCATACTGACCCCCGAGCTCAAAGCGGCAGCTAAGAGCCTTCGTGAGAACAAGGAGATAGTTGTCAGGAGAGGCGACAAGTCGCCAATATACGTCATCCTTAAGAAAGACGAATATCTGGCGAAAATGAACAGCATACTCTCTGACCAAACTAAATTCCAAAGTGTAACGAAGGACCTACAGCCGAATTGAAAACAAAGGTCAACAGTTGATTAAACTGTGATGCCAAGAAATCCGGACTCCACCTGCCAAAGATTATTGGAGAATATAAACCTGGATATTCGTATGGAAATACGTCAAACGCATAAGCCTGGAAACCACTTCGGCCAATTATCAGCCAGATACCCACCCCACGTACAGACTGGCGAAACGACTCAACGGCTTACTGACTCCTTATGTCCCGTGCAACTTCAGCCTGAATCCCCGAAGGAATTTGTTGACTTACTGCGGGGAACACGGGCTACAGGGATAAGAGCCTCGTGGACGTAGAATCACTGTCACCAACGTACCTGTGGATGAAACAATCGGGATGATAGTGGACCGAGTGTATCGAGAACCGCCTGTACTCCCTTGTACATGCCAGAAAAATATCCTGAGGAAACTACTCCAAGCTTGTACTAAGGAGGCACCCTTCTTGAGCCGGATGGGCACATGTATAAGCAAGTAGATGGGTCGCCATGGGTTCTCCCCTAGGCGTCCTGTTTGCCAATTCTACATGGGTACTATCGAGGAAAAAGTCTTAGTCGACTTAACTTGAAACCGGCCATATACTGCAGGTATGTTGACGACATTTTACACAGGTACCTGATGTCAGACATCTGCAGGAGCTGAAAGAAGCGCGTTTGAGCAGAATTCTGTGTTACGTTTCACTTACGAGATGGAGAAGGATGGGAAGCTGCCCTTTCTAGATGTAACAGTCATGGAAAGGAGCGGAGGTTTCCACACTGCAGTCTACACTAAGGAAACAAACATAGGAATGTGCCTAAATGCCAACAGTGACTGCCCAGACAGGTACAAGAGGAGTGTTGTTAACGCTTATGTCGACCGTGCTCTCAGCCACAGCTCAGAATGGAAGCAAGTCGACGAAGAACTCTGTAGGGTAAGGCAGGTCCTAGTCAACAACGGCTTCTCCAATGGTTTCATTGAAGACATCATAAGAAGGAAAGTGAACGCCATGCAACCTCTGAAAGAAACAAATACACACCTATCCCCCTATTAGACTATTTTACAGGAACTTCTTCTCCACCGCTCATAAAACGGAGGAAAGGTCCTGAAAGATATTGTTAATAGAAATGTTATCCCTACAGACAAAAATCAGAAGATACAACTAACGATTTACTATAAAACCAAAAAAACAGCCAGCCTACTATGAAAAACTCTCCAGACACGGAGCAGAACGCCCTAAAAGAGACAAACGTCGTCTATGCCTTTAAATGTCACTTGGGGACTGTAAGCCCCAAAAAACTCAGTATATAGGCAAGACAACAACATCTCTTTCCAGGCGTTTAAACGATGCATAAGCAACAGGGCTCCATTAAGGAACATATATCTCTTCCCACAACCAAACCATCACCAGAGCAATCTTAACAAATACACAGAAATCATCGATAGGTACAGCGATAGCAGGCGGCTTGACATCTGCGAGGCACTACACATCAAGAAGTCAACACCAGCAATCACAGTCAATAATGCACAACTATATTCTACCCACTTCAAGACCCCCGCCAATATATAAATCAGAAATATGGCCCATAGGCCCTTCCGCAGTT
>WNGS01055016.1:0-13129 GCA_020271785.1 Procambarus virginalis
CCGGTTATAGGGCTCCTTGTGGTCCTGTTTGTGCCTCCTTGTAGCCCTGTTGGGCTACTTTTGGCCCAGTTTTTGGCTCTTTCTGGGCCTTTTGGGCTACTTTGTGGCCCTGTTGGCTACTTGTGGCCCTGTTTGGGCTACTTGTGGCCCTGTTGGGCTACTTGTGGCCCTGTTGGGCTACTTGTGGCCCTGTTGGGCTACTTGCAGCCTTGTTGGGCTGCTTGTGGCCCGGTTGCGTGCCTTTTTTGGGCTCTGTCTTCACTTCTTTGGCCGGTTTTCTTTTCCTGCTCACTCTTTTGGCTACTTTTCTTGTGCAGTAGTCTTGGTTGCCGCCTCCCGCAGGGTAGGTTGCGCGTTTTCGGCCAGCATGTCATGCGCGTGCGCCGCGGAGTTTGTTTTTTGGTCTGGGCGGTGTGTAGTGCCGGTGTTCGTCGTCTTTTTGCTCCAGTGCTTCGCCTTTCGCTCTTCTCCCTTGCCGCGGTATGTGCCCCTTTTCGCTCCGGGGGTGTCCTGGGTTCCAGTTGTGGGGAGGCCGCCGAGGTTTCCCCTGTGTCATGGGTGTGGGCCGCCTTCTTCGCCTCTTCCTTGCTCTCCTGCAGGTCCGGCTCTGGCTTCTTCACCTGGCGGTGCTCCCAGGTTCTTCTGGCTCGGTTGAGTCGTGTCACTTCGAGCACCGTTTGCCAGGTGAGTTTCTGCGGTCTGGCGTCTTTTGGCAGGGCGCTGGATGTGGTGTTATATGCCTGTCTTTCTTTAGGTCTCTTTTTGTACGACTGAGACCGTTCGCACACCAGTGTCGGTCCCCTTTTTTCACCCCTTCCTGTCCCACTCTTGTGCATGTCCATCCCATGCTAGGGTCATTCAGGGGTCCCACCTTTGTTAGTGTTATGTGGTGTGGGGGTTTGTGGTGTTGGTTCTGTACTCGCCTGGTAGGGTCCTGGCTGTGCTTGCAAGGTTTATGCGCTCTGGCTTTTGGGTCCCGCCTATCTGGTAGAACTTGCGGGATAGTACCAGTGGAGTGCAGTGGTGCCATAGGCACACTCGGGGAACACTATATCCATCAGAGGTCTGCGGTTGTTACACGACCTCCTTGCGAGCATACGCCTTCTCGCTGGTACCTTATCTTGAGGTTAACTTGAGGTGCTTCCGGGGCTTAGCGTCCCCGCGGCCCGGTCATCGACCAGGCCTCCTGGACTGGTCATTGCTGGCTGTTGGACATGGCTGCTCGCTGCCCGACGTATGAGTCACAGCCTGGTTGATCGGGTATCCTTGGAGGTGCTGATCCGGTTCTCTCTTGCACCAACCGTCCCCGCATCTTTATTACGTCAATATTGACTTCTTCGTTCCGTGCATAGGTGCCATACTAAACATAATAGTTTCCCTTAAAAAACTTCGT
Organism: Procambarus virginalis; assembly: GCA_020271785.1. Taxonomy (NCBI): domain Eukaryota; kingdom Metazoa; phylum Arthropoda; class Malacostraca; order Decapoda; family Cambaridae; genus Procambarus; species Procambarus virginalis. Next base: position 1,394 of record WNGS01055016.1, read on the forward strand.
GGAAAACACCGACCTTACCTGACCTACTTAGTAGGTTACAATAAGCATCTTATGGTTTCGTAATTACAATTGTTACTTAACCTATTATAGGTATGCCACTGAACTCTGTGAGGGGATTGCAAGTTATGCCCCTATGGTACGGTCTGTGGACTTCCGGGGCACACTAGCTTGCCTTCGACTTAGTTATGGCCCATCCTGGTTGTGGGGAGTCTGTGCCTGCAGGCCGCCCCATGCGTCTTCCTGGTGGGCCTCCCTTTGGCCGGTCTAGCCTGGCCTCGGGCCGGGCTTGGGGTGTACATGAGCTCCCGGTTCCCCATCCAGCCGGTTTTGAGCGGGGTTTCTCCGCCGTCGGTCGCCTGGTAGGCGGGTTCCTGGGCCTGCTGGGTTCTGTCGTGTCTCCGTGGGCCCTGTCTGGGGTCTATCTGCTCCGTTCTCTGCCTTTGCCGGAGCGAGTTGCTCTTTACCTGTGGCATGTTGCGGTGGTGTATACTCCCCTAGTTGTACTTGCGGGGGTTTGAGCTCTGGCTCTTTGGTCCCGCCTCTCAAACGTCAATCTTATAACAGGTGTACAGTTTCCTGAGCCTATTGGGCTCTATCATATCTACACTTGAAACTGTGTTTGGAGTCAGCCTCCACCACATCGCTTCCTAATGCATTCCATTGTCAACCACTCTGACACTAAACAGTTCTTTCTAATATCTCTGTGGCTCATTTGGGCATTCGGTTTTCACCTGCGTCCCCTAGTGCGTGTGCCCCTTGTGTTAAACAGCCTGTCTTTATCCACCAGGTTGTATGTTGCTACTACTGCGCGTGTGCATTAGTACCGTGGTTCGCAGTGGCGTGTCCTTACTCCTGGGGTTTTTTTATGCTTCTGCTCTTTCGTCCTGCCTCACCCCAGTCGTTTTCCTGGCATCTCCTTTGGTCAGTTTTGCCTGCACTTGCTGCTATGTTGGGGGACGTGGTCGGTTTCCACCACTTCATTGTTTGTGTTCCCTTGTTTTCCTCCTCTGCCACAGGGGTGTTCTGCGTGTGTTCCTTGGCTTCTTGGGCTTTTTTCGGCCTGTGTCCTGTGGTGTGCTTCTTTGTCTCGGTCTGTTGCTGTTGCTCGTACCTCTTGGTTCGGGTACGGTTCTGGCGGCAACCCTTCCGCCTTCTTTGGTTTCCTTGCTTGCCCTGCCACTTGGTTTTTTGGGGTCTTGCGAGTCTCGCGTCGGACCCGTCATTGTTTTCTCCTGGCGGGTTTGCTTGCTTCGGGATTTGTCTGTTCGGCAGACGTTCCATCTCCTTGTACCACCTGAGTTCGGTGGTCGCGCCCGAGATCTTCTTGCGGCTCAGCCTTTTCCTGGGCTCGGAGGGGCCTTGTCGGGGCTGCTTCCGTCTGCCTCGTGGTCTCGCCTCCGGCTGGTGGTCGGTGTCCCACCTGCATGTTTCTCTTGGCGGCAGTATGGGGTGTTTTGCGGTCCTTCCTTTTCCTGTACCTTCTTAGGTGGTTCCTCTTGTTAGCGTCGGCCTGGTTTTTTGGTGGGGGTTGGGGGCCGTCGTCGTGCCACATACTGTCGCCCTCTCTTTTTGTAATTACCTAAGTGTAATTACCTAAGTGTAGTTACAGGATGAGAGCTACGCTCGTGGTGTCCCGTCTTCCCAGCACTCTTGTCATATAACGCTTTGAAACTACTGACGGTCTTGGCCTCCACCACCTTCTCCCCCACTTGTTCCAACCGTCTACCACTCTGTTTGCGAAAGTGAATTTTCTTATATTTCTTCGGCATCTGTGTTTAGCCAGTTTATATCTATGACCTCTTGTTCTTGAAGTTCCAGGTCTCAGGAAATCTTTCTGTCGATTTTATCAATTCCTGTTACTATTTTGTATGTAGTGATCATATCACCTCTTTTTTCTTCTGTCTTCTAGTTTTGGCATATTTAATGCTTCTAACCTTTCCTCGTAGCTCTTACCCTTCAGTTCTGGGAGCCACTTAGTAGCATGTCTTTGCACCTTTTCCAGTTTGTTGATGTGCTTCTTAAGATATGGGCACCAAACAACAGCTGCATATTCTAGCTTTGGCCTAACAAACGTCATGAACAATTTCTTTAGTATATCCCCATCCATGTATTTAAAAGCAATTCTGAAGTTAGAAAGCATAGCATAGGCTCCTTGCACAATATTCTTTATGTGGTCTTCAGGTGATAGTTTTCTATCTAGAACCACCCCTAGATCTCTTTCTTTATCAGAGTTCTTTAAAGATTTCTCACATAATATATAGGTTGTGTGGGGTCTATGTTCTCCTATTCCACATTCCATAACATGACATTTATTAACATTAAATTCCATTTGCCAAGTGGTGCTCCATATACTTATTTTATCCAGGTCTTCTTGAAGGGCATGACAATCATCTAAATTTCTTATCCTTCCTATTATCTTAGCATCATCAGCAAACATGTTCATATAATTCTGTATACCAACTGGTAGATCATTTATGTAGACAATAAACATCACTGGTGCAAGAACTGAACCCTGTGGTACTCCACTTGTGACATTTCTCCAGTCCGATACATTGCCTCTGATCACAGCCCTCATTTTTCTATCAGTCAGAAAGTTTTTCATCCATGTTAGAAGCGTACCTGTCACTCCTCCAATATTTTCCAGTTTCCAGAACAACCTCTTATGTGGAACTCTGTCGAAAGCCTTTTTTAGGTCCAGATAGATGCAGTCAGCCCAACCATCTCTTTCCTGTAATATCTCTGTTGCTCGATCATAAAAACTGAGTAAATTCGATACACAGGATCTACCAGATCGAAAACCATACTGTCTGTCTGATATTATATCATTTCTCTCCAGGTGTGCTACCCATTTAGTTTTGATTATTTTTTCCAATATTTTGACTATTACACTTGTCAATGATACCGGTCTATAATTAAGGGGGTCTTCCCTGCTTCCACTCTTGTAAATTGGAACTATGTTAGCCTTTTTCCACACATCGCACACATTGTGCGGCGCTGGCGGAGCCGCTTTGGCTTGCTTTCGGTCTTGCTTCTACACCGCTTAGTAAGCTGTCTTGTGCTTCGTTTCCCCCCTCCGGCCTGTTCGTGCGCCGCTTGCACCATCCTGGTTTCTGGTCAGCGTGCTCTGTCTTCTCCTCGGTTGGTAGTGCCTCTTCGGTTCCGGTTTGTTTTTCGTCGGCTCTTTTCCTTTTGGCATTTGCCTCTGGGGGTCGGGTCGCTGAGTTTTCCTGCTCCTTTGGTTTTAGCGTTTTGGTTGTTTGGGTGGTGTCCGCCTCCCGGTTCCGTCCCTTTGATCTTCCTCTGTGGGTAGTTAGCTCCGGGGAGCCGACGGGGCTCCCCCCAGAAAACCAGCGTTGAATGTAATGAAACGCCATTTCTGGGTGAGTCCCGGAGGCTCCCCGGCAACCCTCCCTCCCTCCGGTCGGCGGTTTTTCGCGTGTCTTGACATCCAGCCTCAGAACTGATGGGTGGATAGCCGGCGTGGGAGGTCTGGGGCTCCACCTTCCCCCTCGGGGAGGGGGGAGCTGCGCAGACAGCGGCGCGGTGACGTGTGACGTCACACTAGTTGCTTGTTTTTCTGTTTGGGAGTTCTATCCACTAGTTCGGATTTTGGTAGCAATTTTAACCAGAATAGGGGTTTGTTTTGGGGCGCTTACCTTTCTGGGTGCCTGTCCCGGTCGATGGCAGACATAGAATGCTTCCAACCACACGGGGGCTTCTATAGGCCATTGCTCCCCTTGCCTCTCTGAGGGGGCCCGGTTCTGGCCGTGGTCCCCGGTAGGCCTAAGAACTCCATACACATGACTGATGCCAAAGTCTGAAATTAGCATATCAGCCTGGGATAGCTCCGGGGAGCCTCCGGGACTCACCCAGAAAATGGCGTTTCATTACATTCAACGCTGGTTGTTTTGCCTGACATTCATACAACCAACCCTGAGGACAGCACACTCCTAGGTGCTCCTCTTGGAAGGAATGCCATCGACGAGGTCCTTGGTAAGAAGATCACTGACCTGAAGAGGATGAACGAGAGGATTGAAGACATCGATGCCCGTGATGCACTTTACCTCATCACCAGATGCTTGTCCCTCCCAGGCTGACCTATTTTCTAAGATGTTCGCCATCTTTCAACAATATTAAATTAGAAGAGTACGACAGCTTGCTGAGATCAACACTAGAAAAAGCCCTCAATATTTCCCTCAGCGACTCACAGTGGAAACAGGCCTCCCTTCCTGTCAGACTCGGGGGCCTTGGCGTGCGCACAGCAACACAAATTGCTGTACCAGCGTTCCTGTCCTCTTCAGTGGGTCTGACAACTTGGTGAAGGAAATCCTACCTGAGCACCTAGTTCAACAGGCAGGGGTACATGATCCCAGCTTCACAGACTGCACAACCAAATGGGTCTCTCTCGCAGGACCAGCACCCCACCCACCGCCTTCTGAAGCCCATAAGCAATCCAGCTGGGATCGCCCCATTGCCGACCAAGAAGCTGCGACTTTGCTAGAAGCTGCGACAACACCACATGACACTGCCTGACTTAGAGCTGTAGCAGCTCCCCATGCAGGCGATTTCCTATTAGCAACCCCAATGTCAGCAACCGGCACCCGTCTCACACCACAGGCCCTCCGAATTGCCGTGGCTCTCCGTCTCGCTGCCCCAATCCACACCGAATACAGGTGTATTTGCGGCGAGGCAGAGGCCGACAGTTACGGACGGCATGGCCTTCTCTGCCAAAGGACAGGAGGATGGCATGCAAGACACGGCGAGGTCAATGACATTATTAAGAGAAGCCTTACCACAGCCGGTTGTCCAGCAGAGAGAGAGCCCCGTTACCTAATGTCCCGCAACTCTAATGAGCCTGTTGGTCGCCCAGACGGAATCACGGTGAACCCCTGGAAGAATGGTAGACAGTTGTGTGGGACTACACCTGCGTTTCAACTCTAGCCAATACCTATGTTGACTTCAGTGCTACTCAAGCAGGAGGAGCTGCCAATCACCGGGAAGCGGCCAAGTCACGTAAATACAGAGACCTTGAGCACCACTACAATTTTGTCCCCATTGCCTCAGAGACACTTGGTGCCTGGGGTAAAAGTGCTGCTAGCTTTTTGAAGGAGTTGGGGTCTAAGCTAATCGAAACAACTAGAGACCCTAGGGCTGCCAGTTTTCTTTTTCAGCGCCTTAGTGTGGCAATCCAGAGAGGAAATGCTCACTGCATCCATGGTTCCTGCCCGCCATCTGAGGAGCTTGAGGAGCTATTCAACTTGTGACAATCAGCCTTGTACCCTGCATGTAATCAATATTGTAACTTTTTTGTGTAATGACATTTTCAAATAAAATTAGATAAATATACACACATACCAAAAGAATAGGGGTGGTAGGAGAAGAAAATATCAAAGTGTTCAGTGAGGATCCACAAGGTCTTCTCTGAGTACTCTTTATTTTCTTCTCCGAGGCTATGGGTCCCTACACTTGCACCAGAGGTGGTACCCCTTCTAGGTAATAATATATATATATATATATATATATATATATATATATATATATATATATATATATATACAGTGGTACCTCGGAATACGAGTGTCCCTGTATACGAGTTTTTCGGAATACGAGCAGGATTTCCTCGGAAAATGTGTATCGGAAGGCGAGGGTTACCTCGGGACACGAGTTTGTTGATACGCGTACAGGCTGACCTAGCGCGTGGTGGCTGGGCGATCGTCGCCCCTCCGCCCGTCTGCCCCTCAGTTTACCATTGTCTCGCGCTCAGTGACTACCTCTCATCAATTCTTCTCGTGGATTTTCAGTGTATTGTTGGATTTTTGGTGATTTGACTATACAATTTGTTATTATATATCTCACCATGAGTCCCAAGAAAGCCAGTGGTAAGGATAAAGGCCGAAGAACTCCAAGCCCTTCAACAGGAACAGCAAGACAACGCAGATGAAGATTCTTCAGTGGAGGAGGAGGAGGCAGCAGCGGATGTCCTTTCTGCAGTATTGAAGAAGGTGTGTCAGATGTGGGAAGAGATTCAAACAATTGTTGAAAAGACTCACTCAGAGAAAGCTGTAGTAGGCCGTTGCCTTAATCTTTTCAATGACAATGTGTTGCCTTACTACAGAGAGAGCTTGCGAAGAAGGGAAAAGCAAGCTTCCATGGACAGATATGTGGTGAGAAAATCGAGCAGTGAGCCTCAGCCAGGACCTAGTGGCACTCAGATAAAACGTGCCAGGGAGTGCACACCTGAAAGGTCCTCATTGCCTGATGTGATAATGGAAGGGGACTCCCCTTCCAAACAGTAACTCCTCTCCTCCTCCCCCCTCCTCACCATCTTCCATACGCCTACAGCATTCATCAGCAAGGTAAGTAATAACTTGAACATAGTTTTGTAGGTTTATTTAGATGAATTAGGTATAAAAATTTAGTTTGATATGGGGTTTCTGGGGTAGTCAGGAACGGATTAATTCATTTCCCATTATTTCTTATGGGGAAATTCGCTTCAGAATACGAGTTTTCGGAATACGAGGCGTCTCCAGGAACCAATTAAACTCTTAAACCGAGGTACCACTGTATATATATATATATATATATATATATATATATATATATATATATATATATATATATATATATATATATATATATATATAAAATATATGTTGTACCTAGTAGCCAGAACGTCGTACTCGGCCTACTATGCAAGGCCAGATTTGCCTAATAAGCCAAGTTTTCCTGAATATATTTTCTCTAATTTTTTTCTTATGAAATTATAAAGCTACCCATTTCATTATGTTTGAAGTCAATTTTTTTTATTGGAGTTACAATTATCGTAGATATATGATCGAACCTAACCAACCCTACGTAACCTAACCTAACCTATCTTTATAGGTTAGGTTAGGTTAGGTAGCCAAAAAAGTTACGTTAGGTTTGGTTAGGTAGGTTAGGTAGTCGAAAAACAATTAATTCATGAAAACTTGGCTTATTAGGCAAATCGGGCCTTGCATAGTAGGCTGAAAAGTGCATTCTGGCTACTAGGTACCATATATATATATATATATATATATATATATATATATATATATATATATATATATATATATATATATATATATATATATATATATATATATATATATATATATATATATATATATATATATATATATATATATATATATATATATATATATATATATATATATATATATTAGGGGTACCACCTCTGGTGCAATTGCAGGGACCCACATCCTCGAAGAAGAAAACAAAGAGCATTCAGAGAAGATCTTGTGGATTCCCACCGAATACTTAATTCTTTTCTTCTCCTACCACCCCTATTATTTTTTTTGTATGTTTTGTTTTATTTTATTGCAATGCTACAGTTTACAGAGAACACACACACACACAAATATATAACAATTAAACAATCAGCGTTCGAAGACCTCATCCAGCTCCTCGGAGGTTGGGTGCGTACCCAGGATACAGCACGCATTTCCCCTCTGCACCGCGACACTGAGGCGCTGGAACAGGAAACTGGCTGCTCGTGGGTCTCTAGTTTTCCCAATGAGTTCCTCACCAACCTCCTTTAAAAACTTGAGTGCACATTTACCCCAGGCGCCCAGAGTCTCTGAGCCTATCGGCATGAACCTGTAACAACGTTCTAGGTCTCTGTACTTGTGGATTTTCTGGGTCTCCCTGAAGGTGGCTGCCCCACCTCCCTCTGCTGAGCTGTAATGTAAATAGGTATCAGCCAATGTAGATGCACAGGTGTAATCCCACACAACCTGTTTACCTTCCCTCCATGGCTGCAGGGTGACTCCATCTGGGCGTTTTTGGCTGTTGTCAGGTCTGCACAACTGGGGTTCCCTTTGTGCTGGACACCCAGCTGTAGCCAAACTTCTCTTGATGATGTCATTGACTGCCTCGTGTCTGGCAATCTTTCCCTGTGTCTTACGACAGATGAGACCATGGCTGCCGTATTGGTCTGCCCGTGCCTGGCCGCAAATACACCGGTGCTCGGTGGAGATCCCAGCAAACATTTTCACGTTTTTAAAACGTTCTAAAAACGACATTTCATTGTTTTCAGCACGTTTATAATTACGTTTAGAAAATGTTTTTTGAGAACTTTTATTTACGACCTTAGAACGTAAATAAATAATGTTTCAAAAAACATTTCTGTAATCTTTTAATTACCTACATTAAAACGTTTAGGGTAAATTAGGGTATAATAATTTTTTAATTCATATCTGAAATAGAAAGGGAGAGAATGAAAGAAAGAAGACATTCCAGAAGACAAAGAAAGAATACATATTTGAGAAAGAAATGGACATTCTATGTGTGTGTGTAACATAACAGAGTTATGTGAATAACAAATGAATAGGGTACAAAAAGATAATTAAAATATTATATTTATTTAATTGTTAATTAAGAATGTAGAAATACAACAAAATATATGTAATAGCTCGAATTATATAAACTATCTATAACAGAATATAGAAGTAAAATCTAAAAATCTAAAAAATCTATATGTTCAATGTGAACACAATAGATTCGTGACGAAGCAGGCTTAATCATGTCATGCTGAGATCAGCTTATGTTGCATTATTGTTACCTAAAGCTAAAACTAAAAGAAAGAGAAAGAAGAAAAAGAGAAGAAGGAAAGAGAAAGAAATAAAGAAAAGGAGGAGAGAAAGAAAAAGAGGAAGAGAGAAACAAAGAAAAAAGAAAGAAAAAGAGAAGAGAAAAAAGAAATAAAGAAAAAAAGAAAAAATAAGAAAAAAGAAATAAGAAAAAGAAAGAGAAGAAAAGAGAAAAGAAAGAAAAAGAAATAAAAGAAAAAGAAATAAAACAAGAGAAAGAAAAGAGAAAGGAAGAAAGAAAGAGAGAGAAAAAGAAAGAAAGAGAAAAGAAAGAAAGAAAGAAAAAGAAAAGAAAGAAAGAAGAAAACAAGAAAGAAAAAAGAGAAGAAGAAAGAAAAAGAAAAGAAGAAGAGAAGAAAGACAAAGAGAAAGAGGCAATTATCCGACATAAGATGACTCATTAAAGATCATTGCCAGAGAACCCTGAGAGCCTGCGCCTCGTAGAGACATACCGGGTTAAATTAAAAACACTGGATACATATATCACTCTGTCCTTACTACCACACGATGGATCATTACTCTTATTGATGACAGTACCGCTTGATTCAACTAGCTCTTCGTGGGAGAGCAGTGTGCATATACAGAATAGTGTCTGGTTGAAATCAACAATGTTTTTCATTAACACATTATTTCACACTTTCTCGCTGTCAGTTAATCACCTCTATGTGGTGTAACTGCTATAGTCTGGGTCATTATAGGGTATGGTATGCATTTGCTCAGGCTCGGTGTGAACACTCCATGGAAAAGCTTTAGAACACAACTCACTAGTCTCAATTCGACAGCTATAACACTCATGTCTTACCCCTTGTGACTGCTTTTCAGTGTCAAATTATTGCCACCGTGCTGATTTTCTCACAGTCTTTGTATACAAAATTGAAGCATGCTCCCAATTATAACGTACTAAGCTCTTCATTCTTATCACGGCTATGTAGTAATTTAGGTGCTTTTTCGCTTTGACCCCCTTGGAGCAAATATCAGTTCTCAATACAATTTCCTTTCCGGAAGCATCATTCATGTGTTTAAATGTATAAGTACTATATTTCAATTCCTAGCTATGTACATCCGAACTACGTTGTCCTCTGTCCTTCTGTTATCTTACTCTCCACTAAACCCTCTTCTGCTTCCAACTACCCTTTGCTTCCTTAACATCTGTCTATACATAAAACCCATGGGCTATTATATATTTATCAACTCCTCCTTTTTTCCTTTATTGGATTCTTGGCAATCCCCAACCCCACTATCTTCAGCTCTTTGCATTCAATACTGACTTGGTTCATCATAACTTGCACTGTTTTTCCTATAAACTCTTCCTCCCACTGCACTTCTCCCAGGTATTCCTTATACTTCTGTAGTCCCCTTTCTTCGTAATCAATTCTCCTTCCCCGTACGCTCTTAACCGTTGGATTCACAACTTTTAAGTTCCGTCATTTAGTCAAAAACTAGGACACAATGGGCACTGGCTCCTAGTGGTATTTATGTTCCAAACTGCTCGATGTCTTCTACTTCTGGTGAAGATGAGATCTAATAGGCTGGGCGTATCCCCTCTCTTTCCCTAGTATCTTCTTTCACCTGCTGTGTTAGGAAATTCTGTCTATAACATCTACCAGCTTCGCTCCTCCAGGTATCCTCCACGACATGGGGATTCCTCGTTTCACCAATCTATCCTTCCGTGTAGGTCCCCAATGATCAGCATCTTCGCTCTCATTCTATGTGTTATTGTTGCTGCCCTCTGCCAGTTCATCTATACATGCCTGTTGCTGTCCTCGTACTCCTAGACTGGCCTTATTCTGTTTGGTGGGCGATTGTAGAGTATCAAAATTACAACCTTCTTCCCATCCACGTCAGAGTTCCATGTATGGAGCTCGTGATTTTATTGGTACCCGGATTTTCCAGCTCATCCAACTTCCATTTCCACTTCTATTAGGAGTGCCAATCCTCCTCCCTGTCTCTGTGTCCTTTCTTTCTTAATGAACCTGGTACCCCTCCGGAATGATTGCATCTGAGATCATGTCATTTATTTTAGTTCCACTATTGCAACTAGTCTGGGTCTGCTCACTACTCTGTTTTCTTTTTCTCTTCTGTTCTTCTTATCTCTGTGTGTGTGTGTGTGTGTGGTCGTGTGTGTTTTGTGGTTGTGGGTGTGTGTGTGTGTGTGTGTGTGTGTGGGTGTGATGTGTGTGTGTATGTGTGTGTGTGTGTGTGAGGTTTTCAAGAAATATATGATGTTATAGATTGAGTACCGAGCGCATTCAATTACCACTCAGATGCTTTCAAACTATGCGATTTTTAAGTAACCGATTAATGGGAACCTAGTCTTATAGTTAGTTTGCATTTACCTAATTTTAAGAGAGAGGAGGGGCTGCTGGACTTGTGGAGTGGATCTTCTGATTCACTATTTCATCTGTGAATTATGTACTGTGAGGCTGGGCTTTCATCCGAGAGAATCGAGGCTCCTGGGCCACCTACTGTGGAGCGTCTCATCTTGGGAGTAATCTTTCTAACATTGGTGCTTGTAATATTTCGATGGTGTTCCACACCCCTGTTGGCTTGCAGTTGTCTGATATTTATTGGTTGTATCTTCAGGAGTTCATGGAGTTCCTGGATTGTTGATCATTATGGGGACGGTGTTTTGCTGTTCTTGTTCTTGCACCTTGTTTTGACATGCTTGAGTTTTGCATGTTAATATTCTAAGGTGTTTAGTGGTAATGGGACATGAAGATGTGGCCGGACTGTTATGACAACCATATGTAAGTGTAGTTCGCCGCTATGTCGGCTAAGGCTTCGGAATCTCCTCCAGTCTTTCTAAGGCAACTTTTTTGCTTTGTTTATTTTGTCCTTAAAGTGATTTTTTTGTACACTACGGGCTACCATAGCCCGTGCTCCTTGGAACGTTTGTTCTGAGCAGCTGAATCTTAAACAACAACAGACAATTGTACGTGTTGTATGATGTGAGTCGGGGTAGCTTGCCTACCACCCGCGTGCTGGATAGGCGTTGTAATGATAATGGGGTCTGAGTTTCCTTTTAAATGTGTATTCTGGAAGTTTTTTTTTTTTTTTTGTTTATACTTATTTTCTGCGGTTAAATTTGTTTATGAATTCATTGCTG
>WNGS01055019.1:0-12456 GCA_020271785.1 Procambarus virginalis
TTGGCATTCACAATTTCAATCAATTTGTTGACCTTTGCTTTCAATTCGGCTGTAGTGTCCTTCTCTTTCCAGGCGTTTAACGATGCATAAGCAACAAGGCTCCATTAAGGAACATATATTCTCTTCCCACAACCAAACCATCACCAGAGAAATCTTAACAAACAACACAGAAATCATTGATAGATTCAGCGACAGCAGGCGGCTTGACATCTGCGAGGCACTACACATCAAGAAGTCAACACCAGCAATCAACAGCCAATTAACGCACAACTATATTCTACCCACTTCAAGACTCCGCTCCAATATAGAAACATCAAGAAATATGGGCCAATAGGCCTTCTGCAGTTCTATTTGTACCCAACTTCTATAAATCTATACCCCGTATTCCATGCAGTTCTATTTGTACCCAACTTCCACAAATCTATACCCCGTATTCTATGTTCTGTGTTTCACCCCACTATTGTATTACATCACCTCACCCAAATGCAGGTATAAGAGCCAATGTTGTTTCAGGCATAAGTTGTGTAGATAAACTAAAGTCTTTGAAAATGTAATAAGTTTTACGAAACGCGCTCAAGTGTCACGTCAGACTAGAAATAAAAATGAATTTTGGAGAATTGATTTTTCTTTTACCGTCACCAGTAAAAAGAAACATAAGGAAAATAGAGAAAATTCGTGTTAGAATTATTTATCTTACTTTTTCGGTCATATTTAATAATATATATATATATATATATATATATATATATATATATATATATATATATATATATATATATATATATATATATATATATATATATATATATATATTATATATATATATATATATACATATATATATATATATACATATATATATATATACATATATATATATATACATATATATATATATATATATATATATATATATATATATATATATATATATATATATATATATATATATATATATATACATATATATATATATATATATATATATATATATATACATATATATATATATATACATATATATATATATGTATATATATATATATATATATATATATATATATATATATATATGTATATATATATATATATATATATATATATATATATATATATATATATATATATATATATATATATATATATATATATATATATATATATATATATATATATATATATATATATGCAAACAAGCCTGATACAGTCTGCCACCCGTGGAGATTCGGAGGAAAGGTTCAAAGTGAAGATCTTGAGGGACACAGCTGCTCTACAATCCATTCTTCTGAAGTCAGCTGTACCCAACGTCACCTACACCGGAGAAACTGTTCTCATCACGGACCTAACTGCCAATACTCCAAATCCATTTGCCAGAGTCCGCCTGGATTGTCCGTTTATGCAAGGTGAAGTTCAAATCGCCATCCGGGAAAAGCCTTTTCCCATGTCAGGAGTTCAACTTCTCCTGGGCAACGACTTGGCAGAAGACCAACAACCTGCGAATTTAATCATCCCGAAAGAAACCCAGGTATGTGACTCAGCAGTGAAAAATCCTATCTTGCAGTTGGTTGAAGAGGTCCAAGCAACAGATTCTGACGACGTCTTCCCTTCTGTTATGGTGACGAAGCTGGCCACAGCTGCTCGCCCGAAACCAGCTGCTGCAGCTGTTCCTCAAGATCCTCCGAGCCCCTCACCGAATCTCACAGTGCTGGAGTTTCGTCAGTTGCAGAGAGAGGATCCCTCATTAACATCTTTATTCTTAAAGGCTGAGACACAACCTAACTCTATCCCCGGTTTCTTTGTAGAAAATAAAGTGTTGTACCGGCATTATAGAACCAGGAAATTGAAGGAGAACGACGACCGGGCCGACATCAAACAACTGGTAGTTCCTAACAGCCTACGATCAGATATCTTGCGTCTGGTCCGGGGATCTCGCTCACAATACGGCTTCTACAAGACCTACAAGGCCCTGAAACAGAACTACTACTGGCCAGGTATGATTAGAGATATCAAAAGTTTTGTAAAAACTTGTCACATGTCTCAGATGACAAGTGAGCCGAACGCTCTTTTATTAAAGGCATCCCTTATACAGGTACCAGTGTCTTCTGAGCCGTTCTGCCATATCAACAACTATGACGAGCCTCTGTCCCAGACAAGCTCGGATAATATTCCTTTATATACGTCCCGTGTTCTAGCATCAGGTATTCTATAGCAGTTTCCGTCCAGAACAGTACGGCTGCTAACGTTGTGAAACACCTCGGGAAGCAGTGCCCGCAATACGGACACCGCCAGGAAATTCGGAGCAAGTATGACACCATCTCCAATGATCTGAGTAAGACAACCAACATCAGCAATGTATTGTCTAATCCTTCTCCTTGTACTTAGACTGACTACAATGGTTCTAAATTCTCGATCTATTCAAACACCAGGAAAGATCCTTCTCAATACGAACCAAAACCAAATAAACGTGCTTCTCCAGACAACTTTACCAGCTCTCAGCTAAAATATTGTAAGACAAACTTGCCTTCCATTGCATTTGAAAGTCGCAAATCCTTGTCAAGTACTAACTTTATTATCGCCCTGCCATGTATTAGAAAACCTTCAGTCTTCCACCCTGGCGATAGGAACACCATCACACCACCGCGAGATGGGATCATGAACTATAGCTACAGTCATCAGAGAGGAGCCACTTGACGTCCTGCCCGACGTGCAACACAACGTATTATCCAATCTACTAGGTTACAACTTCATCCTCACCTCGGACTTCAACATTCTTCGGTCCCTACATCAGGATCAGTTCTCCATACTTCGCTTATTCCTGCATCACCATGTGAACATCATGAATCACAATTTCCTTCAGTTCCTACTGCTAGCCGAGTTCTCCAATCCGCGCTTGCTATGCTGGGTCTTGCATCAGAGTAAAAATCTCACCCACTCCTTGGATCGCCATTCTCGTCGATCCATTCAGCAGGCTCGATTCTACAGCAGATTCATACTTCACAGTGTCCTGCCGTGCTACCTCAACATCTTCAAGCACCATCCTCTCCAGCTTCTGCAGCAGACCCAGTTCACCATCCAACATCTTCTTCACTGGGTCCTGTACCTGTAGAACTTCAACATTACCATCAACTTCATCAAAGACTCCACCAACGTCGTCGCCGATGCACCTTCAAGAGTCCACGGGGTGGACTCATCCACTCCTACTTTTCTACACTCTGCTGCAGTCAAGTAGGCAATAGGAACAGGCTTCGGGGGCGAGCTGTCACGGTAAAATCTCTAGGAAGAGATCCTGCCTACTTCATTATCGCCTATCCTACTCATTCACATCTATGTAATCAAGAACTGCAGCCAAGAATAACAACAACAACTACTTCCAGACGTCTAGAAAGTACTACTAGTCTCTCCCCCTTCACCACGGCCCATCACCCCCACCTCGCACCTGGGTCGCTGGGAGGCCACGCCCTCCGAAACAAGCAGTTTAAGTGAGCCGGTTCGTAGTTAAAGAAGCCATCAGCGCCATCTGCCCGGCCGATATTCTGTAGAAATAGGGCTACCAAGCTCTCCATGATTCAGATTACTCCTGAGTGCTCCTGCTGAGTAGACCTGTTGACTTACCCCGGTGTGGTAACAGAGCTATTCAGTTTGACTCTCAGTATTCTTGCACCATATTTTCTAGTGTTAACGTAATGTAAATTTAATTGTCTGTTTATCTTGTTTACTTTGCACTCTGTATAAAGCCAAATTTAATAACATTTTATTTTGTAATTTGTTTAAAGTAAGATTTCTATTAAAATATTTTTAAATTTTTGTTCTGTATGTTTTCTCCTACAGTTAACCTCACAGTGAAGACAACTGGCAGTTTAACCTTTTTTTACTTTTAATTTTTATTTTGTGACAGGCATTCCATCTGCTTAGAGAAGACTGCAATAACACCTATTATTTCCTGTCACAATATATATATATATATATATATATATATATATATATATATATATATATATATATATATATATATATATATATATATATATATATATATATATATATATATATATATATATATATATATATATATATATATATATATATTGTGATGGGAAAATATATTGTGAGTTGCATACTATATGCAACTGAAAACTCACACCCCAGAAGTGACTCGAACTCATACTGCCAGTAGGACTCTGCTGGCGTACACGATCCCTTAACCGCTCGACCAACACGACCGAACAAGTTTAGTTGTCCGGTCGTTTCAGTTTCAGTGAGTTTTCAGTTGCATATAGTCCTGGGGACCATTCAGGCTTGTTCGCATTTGTGTTCCTCACGTGCGCCCCAAGGAATGAGGTGATTTGATAAAATACCATGCCCAAGATTACAAACGAGTGTCGTTGGGGGGATGGAAATAGCCTCTGCTACCATCCTCTTTTGTCTGGTCGTGTTGGTCGAGCGGTTAAGGGATCCTGTACGCCAGAAGAGTGCTCCTGGCAGTATGGGTTCGAGTCACTTCTAGGGTGTGAGTTTTCAGTTGCATATAGTCCTGGAGACCAATCAGGCTTGTTCACATTTGTGTTCCTCACGTTTGCCCCAAAGAATGAGGTGATTTTATAAAATACTGTTATGGTTGTGGTCAGAGAAACAATCTTCGTCCACATGGTTTTATTCTCCGCCAGTAACAACAACAAAACAATTATCAGGTACATGAAATATTATTAACAAGATCATAAACAAAAGAGCATCTGCTCCAAACACGCTACCTCCAACATCTGTAATACTCAATCCCAACATTCCTCCCCTTTTAAAATAAACTCTATCCTTACAGGTTAAGTCTATCAGGCGGTCGTATGACTCTTCCTGATTTTCTCAACTGGGAGTCCTGACCTGTTACTTCTGGGAAACATTCTTCTAAATTACTCCTTGTAGAGCCCATAGGGTTGACTGTATCCCCATAACCCTCTGCTGCTCCTTGCTCTGCCTCCCGGTCTCCTGCAGGTGCTGCTACCCATTCATTATTAGGATGGATATCACTAGTTGCCCCACCCCCACCTGAAGGGTGTTCAAAATTCCCTGTGAACCTTGGCATGAGCTGATCGGCATGCCTTTTCCAATTAATGTTCCCAAAACTCTGCACTTGCACAGTGAAGTTCCTGTGGCCCAGGACTTCCCTAATTTTTCCTTCCACCCAGGGCTTTCCACTTCCAAAATTCCTTGCATATACTGCATCCCCCTCATTAAACAACAATTCCTCTCACTGATCCAACTGACTGGCCAAGCTAGTTACCGATTTCTCTTTATCGGGATCTGTCTTTACTGCTTCCATGTGCACTTTAAAGCGCCTATTAAACAGTAATTCAGAAGCAGATTTACCAGTAGTAGAATGAACAGTTTTCCTTTGATTATATAAAAATCTACAAAGCCTTGTATTAATAGTACCTTCCGTAAACCGCTTTAACCCTTCTTTCAAGGATCTCACTGCTCTCTCAGCCAGACCATTTGAAGAAGGATTATAGGGGACGGTGTTACATGTTTAATACCATTTTTTCGAAAAAATCCTCCATTTCAACAGAAACAAAATAAGGAGCATTGTCTGAGGCAATTATGTCTGGCAATCCAAAATTACAAAATGTTTTCCTTAGTAATTCACAAGTTGCAGATGATGTGGTGGAACTACACAAATGCACATCCAGAAATTTGGTGTATGAATCCACCACCACTAGGTAATATTTGTTATCCATAGGTTCCGCATAATCTACATGAAGTCTAGACCAGGGTTTTCCAGTGCATGGCCAAGAAAGTACTGGGGCCTGTGGTTTCTGATAATTCTTAAAGCAAATATGACAATATTTTGTTACCTCAGCAATATCCTGGTCTATTTTTGGCCACCAAACCCAACTTCTAGCTTCTGCTTTCATATCATTTATGCCATTATGGCCTACATGTAGCTGTTCCAAAATCTTACATCTCAGTTCCCCAGGCACCACCACTCTATTTCTATACAAGAGTACATCCTGGCGAATACTAAGGTCAGCCTTCACTGCAGCATACTCTGACAATAATAAATTATCATTCCAACCACATTTGACATATTTCATCAACAGACTTAATTTGGGATCTCTACCAGTTGCCTTCCTAATAGTCTGGAATGAAATATCCTCAAAAGATATAGATTCCACAAGGTTAACATACTCCACTGGAATTTAATTCTTCTGTCACAGGCAATCTACTTAATGAATCAGCTACTACATTATCCTTGCCTGGCTTAAGCTCTAAATCATACTCAAACAGCGAGAGTAGTAATGCCCATCTTTGAATTCTAGCATTGGCATTAACTGGAATCTGCTTACCTCTGCCAAACAATCCTAGCAGGGGTTTATTGTCTGTTCTAGCAAGAAATTTCCTCCCCAGCAGAAAATACCTCAGTTTTTTTACAGCATATACCAAAGCTAAGGCTTCTTTATCTAACTGAGAATAATTCTGTTCCGCAGGAGATAATTTCTTGCTAGCAAAATATACTACTTTATCCTGACCATCTACTTCCTCTAATGATACACAACCCACTCCTATTGGGGAAGCATCTACCTCCAGTTTTAATGGGAGTCTACCTGTAAAATTAGTGAGCACTGGAGAATTGATCAATTCCTGCTTAATATTCCTGAATGCATTTTCCTCTCTTGCTGCCCACTTAAATCTCGCCCCTTTTTCAACAATTCATACAAGGGTGCTAATTTTGTTGAAAAGTTCTTCACGAACTTACAAAAATATGTAACCATCCCAACAAAAGACTGTACTTCCCCAACTGATGTTGGGGCTGGGGCATTTATTATAGCCGCTACATTTTTGTGAAAAGGAGTAAAGCCCTTACCTGAAATATGGTACCCCAGGTATTCAATGGCCTTGGTCTTTGTTACGAACCTTACCTCCTATGGAGGTTGGTTTCGGTTATAAAATGTTGGTGTACTCAGTGGAGAGTGTTTATTAAAATAAAATCCCCAGCTGAGATCAGAGAGGCCGTGAGTCACCATTAATACTCCGCTCAGTAAAGTAGTGCCTTCTCAGCTGGAGGTTGTGAGAAATAATGTGAACTGGAATAGCCTAACTATGTAAGGGAAAAATGGACTCTATCAAAAAGTGTGCATGGGGAATATGGTAAATAAAATCCATAATGAGTTTGATTGCATATGTAAAGAGTAGAGTATTAAGGGGCGATGATGCAAGAGAGGTGGACGCCATCTTGACTGGAGGGGAGGTGCATCGCTGCCGACCATTCCTGCTATTTGAGGGGTTTTCTCCGGCCGTACAGTCAGATAAGCCTATCCTTGTATATAACCAAGGTTGCAAGATTGGGTAGAGTAATATTACAGAAGTTGGAGAGGTTTTATAAGAGTCCAGGTTTCCTAGAGGCTAAAATATATGTCATTGGATGATAGCGGTGGCCGTGGGGTGGTCAGAGCCACTTGAGGTTATAATACATAGTGATCTTATGTTGTGAGGAAAACGCCTTGTTGAATGTATTCCTGTGTGACTTATACGTATAAATTTGTTACTTGTGTACTAGGCTGTTTTCCTTACTCCTTATACTCCCTAGAAGGGAGCCGGTCGGCCGAGCGGACAGCACGCTGGACTTGTGATCCTGTGGTCCTGGGATCGATCCCAGGCGCCGGCGAGAAACAATGGGCAGAGTTTCTTTCACCCTATGCCCCTGTTACCTAGCAGTAAAATAGGTACCTGGGTGTTAGTCAGCTGTCACGGGCTGCTTCCTGGGGGTGGAGGCCTGGTCGAGGACCGGGCCGCGGGGACATTAAAAGACCCGAAATCATCTCAAGATAATCTCAAGATAGACAACATTTTAAGGACCACCACCATCAAATACTTGATCGCTCTCTATGACAACAAATCGTATCACTACTAATAACATCAGTAAGACACAGGCCGTGACACAATTGGGTAGCCTGTCCGAGAGCACCTCACATATTGAGCAGCCTGATCGAAAGCCTAATAAAAGTGGATAGCCTGTAGGTGTAACCTGACATAAAAATTGTGTAGATTATTTATTCACTTTAACTTGTGTAGAAATTTAGAATATTTTTAATATTGGTATAATATGAATATGTACTTCATTACTTATTTATGTACATTTTATTTATCTTTATGAAAAGTGTTTTAAGAAATTTTTGTGTGTGTTCTCAAGTGCAAAAAATTTACCAGTTGACAGGGCAGTCAAGTAAACTAAGCACTGTCCTTATCAGTTTTCAAAACAAATTCTCAGCCTAAAAAGAGTAAGGTGGTGCAGAATTATAAATTTTGTTGGAGTCTGCTGTATCTTAGCACAATAAAAATGGATTTGGTAGCACAACAAATTGTCGACAATCCTAGTGTTGAGGGTTTGAAAGCGGCAAAAAAGTCTATCCTAGTGGCTGTTGGCAAGCACTATGGACTATTATTGCACATGGGAATGGTGAAGACGGAACTGCTAAGAAGATAATGACGCACTGGGTAGACGAGCAAATTCTCCCACAGGAAATATTAGAGCAGTCCCCGTCCACCAGTGGTGCAAATGTTGTAACTACAGGAAAGGTAGAGACTCAGTTGCAGTGGCAGGCAGAATTGGAACTAAAGAAGTTGCAGTTTGAGGCAGAGCAAGCTCAGAAGAGGCTAGAGGCAGAACAAGCTCAGAAGAGGCAGAACAAGCTCAGAGAGGCTAGAGGCAGAGCAAGCTCAGAAGAGGCTAGAGGCAGAGCAAGCTCAGAAGAGGCTAGAGGCAGAGCAAGCTCAGAAGAGGCTAGAGGCAGAGCAAGCTCAGAAGAGGCTAGAGGCAGAGCAAGCTCAGAAGAGGCTAGAGGCAGAGCAAGCTCAGAAGAGGCTAGAGGCAGAGCAAGCTCAGAAGAGGCTAGAGGCAGAGCAAGCTCAGAAGAGGCTAGAGCAGAGCAGCTCAGAGAGCTAGAGGCAGAGCAAGCTCAGAAGAGGCTAGAGGCAGAGCAAGCTCAGAAGAGGCTAGAGGCAGAGCAAGCTCAGAAGAGGATAGAGGCAGAGCAAGAACTAGCTATGAAGAAGTTAGTAGTGGAGCTAGCTCAGAAAAAATATAGTTACAGATTAGGCTAGCAGATTTGGGAATTAGATCAGAAAATACCGGTGTTGACGATTTAGGAACACCTGGGCAGTTAAAGATTAACAAAAATGTCAAGTTTCCTCTATTCTGTGAGACTGACCCAGACCAGTTCTTCATTCATTTTGAAAAGTTAGCACGGAGTATGGAAAGGCCTGAAACACAATGGGTATCTCTTCTTGAAGGTCAGTTGGTGGGAAAGGCACAGAAGATATTTGCAGCTATGCCTTTGAGTAACAGTTTTGACTATGAGAAGGTAAAAGCAGCTATTCTTACTGCTTATCAACTTGTTCCTGAGGCTTATAGGCAAAAGTTTAGACAACTGAGACGAGACCCAAGTCAAACCTTGGTAGAATTTGCAAAAGAGAAATATCACATGTGTAATAAATGGTTAGATGCAGAAAAAATTAGGGATCTGAACTCTCTTCATAATTTACTCCTAGTAGAAGAATTTTATCTTGCATACCTTCTAATGTGGCTTTGTATTTGGCAGAGAAATTACCCAGAGATATCTATGAGTTGGCTAAATTAGCAGATGAATATGAGTTGATGCATAAAGTAACTTTTAAAAATAAAATTCAATCAAATAGACAAGGATCTGGTCGAGCAGTAAACTCCTCAGTCAGATTTGGGTCCCACATGTACCCAACAGCAGGTCAAGGAAACACTTTTTCAAAGGTGTCAGGTGGTAAAGAGAGTAATGTGAAACCCAAAGAGGATCACACTAGTAATAAGCCTCACCCAGAGTTGAAACAGTGTTCCTACTGCCATAGGAAGGGTCATGTTGTTAAGAGTTGTTGGTTTCTTCACCCAGAAAAGAGGCCTATGGCACTCACAGTGTGTGAGGGGAGGAAAACCAAATGTGTAACAAAAATAATGGGGAAAAAAGCACTTGCTATAAATCATTTTGGAGAGTTTATATCAAATGGAAAATTACAGTGTGCAAATGGTTTGTGGCATGATGTTAAAATTTTGAGGGATACAGGAGCATCCCAATCTTTATTATTAGAGAGTGTGTTACAATATATACAGTCTACAGAGACTGGGGAGGTAATGATTATACAGGGAATCACTGGAGATTTCCAGACTGTACCTTGAGAGAAGTAAACCTTGTGATTTTATTAAAGGCAAAAGTTTAGTAGGTGTTAGTCCTAAATTACCAGTTGCTGGCATTGATCTAATTGTGGGGAATGATCTTGCTGGTAATCGAGTTAAAAGAGATGACCACCCAATAATGCTAACTAAGCCAGAAGTGATTAGGGCATGGACAGATTCTGAGGACAAGGTAATGTACCCAGCATGTGCCGTGACCCAGTCAAAATCAGAGTCTCAAATATCACAAACTTCCAATAATGTAAGTCAGGAGACAAAATTAGAGGTTAACAAATCAAATAGTGAAGTGGATCTTTATGACACTTTTATGGGCAAGTTGGAAGAAGCAGATGGGAACAGGATGGGGAGCACCTCCACCAAACCACCTAGGAAAAGGGGTAGTCCAGTTACCACATCTGGCTCTTCAGACTTGAGATCAAAATCAAATTTTATTATCAGCAAAGAACTGATCCTACGTTGACTGACTTGCATAATAAGGCAGTAACTGAACTAGAAGCAGAATCGGAGGCTATGACTTATTACTACACTAAAGAGGTGTTGATGCGGAAGTGGAGACCTAGGAGCTCACCTGTGTCACACACTTGGGAGGTAGTTAATCAAGTAGTCCTACCGAGGGGTTATAGAGAACAAGTGCTAAGTGTAGCCCATGATTCACCAATAGGCGGTCATCAGGGTATTGCAAAAACATATAATAAAATAACCAAGTACTTTACCTGGCCTGGATTAAAGAAATATGTCATCCAGTATTGTAATGAATGTCCAGTATGTATAAAAACTGGCAAACCAAACCAGGTAATACCAAAAGCCCCTTTACAGCCAATTGTGGTAGCCGAGGAACCCTTTACCCATATTATTGTTGATGTAGTAGGCCCATTGCCTAGAACCAAGAGTGGTAATATGTATATCATCACCATGATGTGTCAGACTACACGCTTTCCTGAGGCATTCCCTGTGAGAAATGCTACAACGAAAGTGGTAGTAAGGCACATAATGAAATTTTGTACTATTTTTGGTTTACCAAAAGTAATACAGACAGATAATGGGGCTAATTTCACTTCCAAAGGTTTTCAGCAGTTTTGTGGGGAGTTTGGCATCCTCCATAAGACATCCACTACTTACCATCCTGAGAGCCAAGGTGCTTTGGAAAGGATGCACCAAACCCTTAAGCAAATGCTGAGAACCAGTTGCATGGAAACTGGCAGAGACTGGGATGATGGTCTTCCACTGATGCTCATGGCACTGAGGGATACTTATCAAGAGTCCCTGGGGTGTTCACCCAACTCATTAGTTTTTGGCCATGAGGTGAGAAGTCCACTAACCATCTTAAGAGATAAGTTGGTCGGAAATCCAAAGAGTGTTGTGCAGGTAAACTATATTCATGACTTACAAGATAAGTTAAATAAAAACAGGGCTAAAGCCTTAATTCATCTTAAAGAAGCTCAAGGAAAAATGAAGGCACAGTACGATAAAAAGACAAAGCAACGACATTTTGAGGCAGGTGATAAAGTGGTGGTACTAATGGCACGACAGGGACCAACATTGTTGCATAGGTTCCAAGGTCCTTATACAGTGATAAAGAAACTCAGTCCCACCAATTATGTAATCCAAACACCTGATCTCAAGAGAAAGGAACAGTAGTGCATGTGAATAGAATGAAACTAACACAGAAGGGAACTACCAATACCAACCAGGTGCTTAGTGTAGCCCATGTAGATGAGAATAATGGGGAATGTGATTTTAATAGTGTACCTAATGCTCATGTACCTTATTTTAGCAATGGGGAGTGGTTGGCTAATGTCCAGAAAATGGTGGAACATTTGTCATCAGAGCAGAAGCAGGACTTGGAGCAGTTGCTGACTTCTCATGCAGACATCTTTGGCGATATTCCCACCCAGACTACAGTTATTCACCACGACATCGAGGTGACAGACAACCAACCAGTCAAGTCACAACCATATAGAGTCAACCCTACCAAGTTGAATCTCATCCGGAAAGAAGTCGACTACATGCTTCAACATGGATTGGTGAGACCTAGCAGCAGCAGTTGGAGTAGTCCTTGTATTTTGGTTCAAAGAAGGATGGAACTCACAGGTTGGTCATTGACCGTAAGCTAAATGTAATGACTGTGATGATAACTTTCCAATACCCAGATTAGATGATTGTATTGACAGTGTTGGTAAAGCCAAGTTTGTAACCAAACTAGATTGTCAAAAGGGTACTGGCAAATTCCTTTAACACAAGAGCTCGGA
>WNGS01055021.1:0-16252 GCA_020271785.1 Procambarus virginalis
TATGATGAGTTAAAATTACAGTAGATTATATGGACCGAACCTAACCCAACCCTACCTACCTAACCTAACCTATTCTTATACGGTTAGGTTAGGTTAGATAGCCGAAAGTTAGGTTAGGTTAGGTAGGATAGGTTAGGGTAGTCGAAAAAACATTAAGTAATGAAACTTGGCATACTACTAGGCACAATCGGGGGGCGGCCTTAGCATAGTAGGCTGAGAAGTGCGTTTCTGGCTACTAGGTACGACGTAATATATATATAATATATATTATATATATAGAGTATATAATATATATATATATATATATCATATATAATAATATGCGACAAGCCTGAATGGTCCCCAGGACTATATAAAAAAAAAAAAAACCCTAAAAACAAAAAAAAAAATGCAAAACAAAAAAAAAAATATTATATATATTATATATATATATATATATATTTATATGTTGTGTCGTACCTAGTAGCCAGAATAGCACTCTCAGCCTACATATGCAAGGCCCATTTGCCTAATAAGCACAGTTTTCATGAATTGTTTTTTCGACTACCTAACTATCCTAACCTAACCTAACCTATTTTCGGCTACCTAAACCTAACCTAACCTATAAAGATAGGTTAGGTAGGTTAGGTTAGGTTGGGTAGGTTCGTCATTATCTACGTTAATTTTACTAATAAAAAAAAATTGACCTCATAAATAATGAAATGGTAGGGTTTATCATTTCATATAAAAAATTAGAGAAAATATATTAATTCAGAAAACCTGGCTTATTGGCAAATGCGGCCTTGCATAGTAGGCATGAGAAGTGCATTCTGGCTACTAGGTACGACATATATATATATATATATATATATATATATATTATATATATATATATATATATCTATATATATATATATATATAAAAATAATAATTAAAAAAAATATATATATGATATAGATATATATATATATATAGATATATATAATATATATCATATATCTATATATATATATATATATATATATATTCTATTATATATATATATATGCCGTCCCTAGTAGCCAGAACGCACTTGTCAGCCTACTATGCAAGGCCCGATTTGCTAATAGGCCAAGTTTTTCATGAATTAATTGTTTTTCGACAACCTAACCTACTAACGTAACCTAACCTAACTTTTCGATACTAACCTAACTAACCTATAAAGATAGGTAGGTTAGGTTAGGTAGGGTTGGGTAGGTTCGTTCATATAACTACGTTAATTTTAACTCCAATAAAAAAAAATGACCTCATACATAAGGAAATGGGTAGCTTTATCATTTCATAAGAAAAAAATTAGAGAAATATATTAATTCAGAAAAACTTGGCTTATTAGGCAAATCGGGCTTGCATAGTAGGCCAAAAGTGAGTTCTGGCTACTAGGTACGACATATATATATATATATATATATATATATATATATATATATATATATATATATATATATATATATATATATATATATATTGTGACGGTAACGAGTTGGAAATGGTGGTCGGCAGTCTTCCAACTAGCAGGTGTCAGTGCTGGGCCACATATAAATATTAAAAAAAAGAAAAGAAAAAAAAAGAGAAAAAAAAGAATGACTGCGTGATTGGTAATCTGTGGTAAGGTAAGAAACATAAAACACAATAATAAACAATGTACTTTAATAACAATAAAAAACACAATTGAAATAAATGCAAAATCTTGGCTTAATGGTAAAAAATGTCAAGTGGAAAAATAAATAAACATGAAAATAGATTACGTTAATGGGGGAGGAGAATTGACATACAAAGGTAAATAAAATATGAATGCTGGAATATATGCACTATCTATAAACCTCTATTTGACCACACAAGGTGAGTCACTTAGGTGTTCATAGTATGAGAGCACAAGATATTCTGGCTGGCAGAAACGCAAGGGACTCCAACAATAACTGGCGATGACTTGTGATTGGCGAGGAACCGGAGTGGCGTGTTGGTTGGCGGCCAATGAGAAGCTGGATGGCCGCAAGTCGCTAGTTAGGCAGTTGAAGGGTTCGGCGCGTCGACCAGGTGCAGCAGGTGCTGGAGTGGGGGGAGGAGGGAGTTGCTGGTGCGTGTGGCTGTCTTGATATATACGTTTAGCCACTACAAAACGTATCTTGTATATTGTTGAGGACGTGATGAAATACGAAAATAGCAGGCTAAATCTCTGATAAGAGATTATCGTCACAACTCTCCCCCGAAGCCTGCTGTTTCGGGTGAGTCATGTTCACTGGAGGTAGAGTGGGAGGTGGAGCTGCCTCTACCTCATGCACTCTGGAGAGGGCGTCAGCGATGATGTTATCAGGCCCCTTGATGTAGCAGATCTTTAAATTGAAGCCTTGAAGATATAAAGCCCATCGCAGCAGACGTTGGTTATTAAATTGGGCTTGATGTAAGAATCTCAGAGGGTTGTGGTCCGAATAGATGGTAGTGGACCTAGCACCGTGCAGATATGGTGCAAAGTGTTGTAAGCTCAGGACGATGGACAGGAGTTCCTTCTCTATAGTACTGTAGTTCTTCTGATGAGGCTTCAACTTGCAACTGTAGTAGCTGACAGGTAGAACCTCCTCGCCTCGCTGCTGCATTAAGACACTTCCGATGCCGGTACCACTGGCGTCGACATGGAGGATGAAAGGCTTCTTGATATCTGGTGAGGCGAGAATGGGATTAGAACAGAGGAGGAATTTGAGTTGTTCGAATGCAACGGTTTGCTCTCTGGTCCAATTATACCGTTGCTTGGGACTGGTTAAGGTGATTAATGGGGTTGCAACAGTGCTAAAATTCTTCACAAACCTACGGTAATAGGAAGCAAGACCAAGGAAGCGCAGGAGCTGCTTCCTGGTAGTAGGCTGTGGATACTGTTGGATTGCTTGAATGTGAATGTTTAACGGAGCCAGGCTGCCACTCCCTATAACATGACCCAGGTACCGCACTTTACCTTTCGCGAAGGTGGACTTGCCCAGATTGATGGTGAGGCCGGCTTTCAGGAGCTTGTAGAACAATCGTTGTAGCTGGAGCAGGTGTTCGCTCCAGGTGTTGGATGCTAC
The DNA here is from genome assembly GCA_020271785.1 of Procambarus virginalis. Taxonomy (NCBI): domain Eukaryota; kingdom Metazoa; phylum Arthropoda; class Malacostraca; order Decapoda; family Cambaridae; genus Procambarus; species Procambarus virginalis. Next base: position 3,073 of record WNGS01055021.1, read on the forward strand.
CACGATGTCGTCCAAATAGGCGTAGGTGTTGTCCAAGCCCTGGATGACGCGGTTGACAGCTCTCTGAAAGGTGGCTGGGGCATTGCAGAGTCCAAAGGGAAGGCGATTGTACCTGTAGAGACCAAACGGGGTTATAAAGGCGGACAGTACCTTAGCTCGCTCCGTTAAACTCACCTGGTAGTAGCCCTTTAGTAAGTCTACCTGAGACAGGTAGCGGGCATTACCAATGGCATCCAAAATGTCGTCTATCCTGGGTATTGGGTAGGCGTCCTTCACTGTGACCTGGTTCAACTTCCTATAATCCGTACACAGACGGATTTTGCCGTGAGGTTTGGGTACCAGGATGCATGGTGAGGCCCAGGGGGACTCACAGGGGGTAGCCAGTCCATGGTCCAAGAGATACTGTACCTCAGCCCGCATGACTTCCGTTTTGCTCGGGCTGATTCGGTAGAACGGTTGGCGAATCGGCTGGGTGTCAGGTAGCAGTTGGATGTCGTGCTGAGTTACAGTACACTCTTGGGGATCATCTCGAAACAACTCTTGATGTTCTCTGACGAGTTTGATTAGTGGAGCACTATTATCGTCCTGAAAATGATGTTGAAGGTTAGTAAGGATTTCTGAGTTAGAGAGCGCTGTCTCAGTGTCAGTGCTCTCGGAAGGAGAAGCAGGGAAGGTCTCACTGTGGCTGTATGGACCTGTAAATGAGGTGAAATTGGTTAACACAGTGGGAGGAACCCCATGGTAGGGCTTGAGTAAATTAATGTGGCACAGCTGGGTCTTCCGCCGCCTATCGGGGGTCTCGAGAACGTAGTTGAAGTTGTTCCGGCACTCCTTAACACGGTAGGGTCCTGAGAACCTGTTCTGTAAAGGAGAACCTGGGATAGGGAAATAGGCAAGCACTAAGTCTCCTGGTGTAAACTTCCTTACTTTACAGTGCTGGTCGTAACGAGTCTTCATCCTCTCCTGGGCTTTCTGTAGGTTGTTGCTGGCAAAGGAATGGACCCTCTCTAGAATGTGTCGGAGATTTTGAAGATACTGGGGCACATTCTGATGCTCACTGAAGGTGTCATCACGTAGAGAATCCTTGAAAGCCTTGAGAGGTGTACGGCACTTACGTCCGTAGAGCATCTCATAAGGAGATACTCCTAGTGACTCGTTGGGAAGACTTCTGAAAATACACATGATGAGATCAATTTGCCTATCCCAATCCTTTGAGGTCTCATTACAGAACTTTTTTAAGAGTGCCTTGATGGTTTGATGACTACGCTCGAGAGAACCCTGTGAAGCAGGATGATAGGGGCTGGACAGTACCTGTTTGATGTTGAACTCCTCCAGAGTCCGTTTGAAGAGATCACTGGTGAAGTTGGTGCCACAGTCGCTCTGAATCTCCCTCGGAAATCCATACTGGGTGAAGATTTTCAGTAGATTCTTCACCACTGTAGCAGCTGTAATATTTTTCACTGGAACTGCTATCGGAAATCTGGTGGTAGGACACAGGATGGTTAAGATATATGCGTTGCCTGCACTGGTCCGAGGCAAAGGACCAACGCAGTCGATAATGAGCTTGTGGAACGGTTCCTCAGGCACCTGGATGGGTATCAGTGGTGCTCTGGGAATGGAAACGTTCGGTTTCCCGGCTAACTGACACACGTGGCATAATTTGACATGAGATTTGACGTCGTTTACCATACCTGGCCAGTAGTAGTCTTGTCGAATTCCATGGTAAGTCTTGTTGAACCCATAGTGTGACAAAGCGCCGTGGGCCAGGTGTAGAATCGTGGGCCGCAGGCTGGTAGGAATCACTAGTTGTTCAACGTCTGCCCAATCGTCCTCGTCCTTCAGTTTACTGGGTCTATACCTGCGATAGAGTATTTCGTTCTCCATAAAGAACCCAGGAACACTGTCGGATTGGGTTTCAGCCTGAAAGAATAATGGTGTCAATGTAAGATCATCTCTCTGTAACTTACGGAACTCCACCGCGGTCAGGTTAGGGGGTAGTTTCGAAGGGTCCTGAGGGACAGCGGTAGCAGTAGAGTCGGCTGGCTGTGGACGTGCAGCTTGAGCACGGGTGGTCACCATAACAGGAGGAGAACCTTCATCACTCTCTTGAACCTTTACTGGAAAATGTTCAAAAATCGGGTTATCCACCACAGAGTTGCTTACCTCGGATATGTCCTTGACGATCAGGTTGTTTGGTTGTTGGTCTTCTGCCAAGTCGTTGCCCAGGAGAAGTTGCACTCCAGGCATGGGAAAAGGCTTTTCCCTGACGGCGACTTGGACTTCACCGGTCACGAAGGGACAATCCAGGTAAACTCGGGCAAGGGGATAAGGAGTTGTAGCAGTAAGGTCAGTGATGAACACAGTCTCTCCTGTGTAGGCGACGTTGGGCACAGCCGATTTCAAGACGATCGATTGTAGAGCCGCTGTGTCCCGTAGGATCTTAAGTCCGAAACGTCCCTCTGAATCTGAACCGTGGGTAGAGATAGTTCCTGGATATAGATGCTTGGTAAAGAGAGAGAGATCATTAGCATGAACACCAACATTCATTACAGGCTTACCGGACTTAGGGTGAGTAGGTTTAGACTTAGGGGGTTCGACGTTACCTTTAGATTGGGACTTACCACATTTGTCAATGGTGTGTCCATATAATCGACAATACCTGCAGTACAGTTGAGAGGTACCTTGATCTGGGCTCGCTTTCTCGTAACTGTACCAAGACTTCTTGCTGGTAGGTTCTGGAGTCAGCCGGTGGATGAGGCTGTAAGTGTCAGCTGACTTCGCACACTTCACTAACTCCGTCTCTTCCTTGTCTGCTAAGTATAGGCGGACAGGAGGAGGTACACGTCTCAAAAATTCTTCAACCAGTATGAGGTTGACAAGTTCTGAAAAAGTAGAGACATGTGCTGCCTCCAGCCATTTCATGAAATATCTTCGTTTGGTGTTAGCAAATTCTAAGAAGGTGGTGGTACTTGCCTTGACGTAGTCACGAAACTTTCGTCGATAGCTTTCGGTGGAGAGAAGGTAGGCGTCCAACACAGCTTGTTTCAGGGTGGTGTAGTCGTTTTCCGAAGCCAAAGTGCTGAGTGTGACTGCTGCTCTACCTGTTAAATGTACTCTGAGAAGGGTAGCCCATTGGTCGTCAGGCCAATTAAGTTGAACAGCAAGGGTCTCAAAAGTGGTAAAGAACACATCAACCTCCGTTTCGAGGAACGGGGGCATTAACTTACTTGCATGGGAGATATTGAAACTGGGAGGAAGACTAGCTGCCGCTTGTTGGAGTTGAGCTTGGTGTGCAGCGTCCCTCTCGCGTTCTCGGTCACGACAGTTTAGAGCTGCTTCTGCCTGTCGTTTGTCGTGGTCACGTTGTATCTCGAGTCGCTGTTGGTATAAGGCCAACTCACGTTCACTTTCTTCTTTCTTCAGTGCGGCCTCCCTTTCCTTGAGGCGGATTTCTCTTTCTTGTTCTTCCTTTCTGAGGGCAGCTTCACGTTCTCTGATTGCAGCTGCTTCCTTTTGTTGCTCTCGCTCGATCTTAGCAAGTTCTAACTTGAGTTTGATTGCTCTCAAGTCATGTTTATCTGAAATAGTGTATTGGTCATGAGTATCAGAATCTATCTTCCCTTCATCAAAAGATGATCTACAATTAGATTATTTACGGTATATTTGTTGGCTCCAGGGGAACTTCCAAGTGATACTCGTGTGCAAGAGTTATCAATTCGACCCTTCTTGCATGACGTAAGTTCCCTATTTCACCTTCTGGATCTGTTTTGAAAGCTTGTAGGCGGAACATGTGAAAATATAGCAAAACAAAGGAGACACGAATATATAGTGAGAATATGGTGAATGTCAGAAACAGGAAACGTGGCAACTGATACCTATCCTGTGGGGAATTATTAATAATTAAAGTTAATTCAAGATGGTAAATGAATAAGGTCGCAGGAAATCTTGTACCTGGTACTCACTATGGGAGGATAAAGGCAAGAAAATCCTACTAATTAGTGAAAACTGAGTTTAAAATACAAGTGAAACACTAAATGGCTTCAAAATAAATGAGGTAGTCCAAAAAATGTAGTCATACCTTGCCAAGTCACTATAGAACATAAGCAATGGTACCCACTGAAATTGAATATGGTATTTACAGAATTAGCGAACTTTGTGCTCAAAAGAAAGAACGCCAATTCCCTACCTTGGGTAAATACCATCAGTCTGACCGACGAGTAGGGGTGCGAGTGTCAACTGGTGACGAGAACTATCGGCGAGGTCCCAATTCGCCAATAATAGTTCGTGCTAGAGGATCTAAAGCCCTCTTTTTCCTCCTAGAGTCGGATTGCAGGACTTGGGTGCTATTGACCCGGAGACAGACCACAGTACCAGGGTACCTATGTGATAATCTGTCAAAAAGTGAGAAATATCTGGGGACAAAGATGTTAAACACGGAGGATAACACGGAAGGGGGAGACGACCAATTAAGAGTATGACTGCGGCCTACAGTCACCACGTAATCCAAAGTTGTCTCACTCTCACCATATGCTATTCCCGTAATGTACAATATACACAGCACCATATAAAATAAAGAATGATTAATGTAAATAATGGAAGCAAGGGAAATGAGAGCCAAGTATGCTTACCACAATTACCAATACCTGAGTGAAGCTCCGTGCACAGGCCCCCATTTATATGTGACGGTAACGAGTTGGAAATGGTGGTCGGCAGTCTTCCAACTAGCAGGTGTCAGTGCTGGGCAACATAATAAATATTAAAAAAAAAAAAGAAAAAAAGAGAGAAAAAAAAAGAATGACTGCGTGTTTGGTAATCTGTGGTAAGGTAAGAAACATAAAACACAATAATAAACAATGTACTTTAATAACAATAAAAAACAGAAATTGAAATAAATGCAAAATCTTGGCTTAATGGTAAAAAATGTCAAGTGGAAAAATAAATAAACATGAAAATAGATTACGTTAATGGGGGAGGAGAATTGACATACAAAGGTAAATAAAATATGAATGCTGGAATATATGCACTATCTATAAACCTCTATTTGACCACACAAGGTGAGTCACTTAGGTGTTCATAGGATGAGAGCACAAGATATTCTGGCTGGCAGAAACGCAAGGGACTCCAACAATAACTGGCGATGACTTGTGATTGGCGAGGAACGGGAGTGGTGTGTTGGTTGGCGGCCAATGAGAAAGCTGGATGGCCGCAAGTCGCTAGTTAGGCAGTTGAAGGGTTCGGCGCGTCGACCAGGTGTGCAACAGTTGCTGGAGAGGGGGGAGGAGGGAGCTGCTGGTGCGTGTGGCTGTCTTGATATATACGTTTAGCCACTACAAAACGTATCTTGTATATTGTTGAGGACGTGATGAAATACGAAAATAGCAGGCTAAATCTCTGATAAGAGATTATCGTCACAATATATATATATATATTGTCGGGGTGTTTACGGTTCGTGTGGGTTAAAGCAACGGTAGACTGGATCTCCTCTCGAGGTGGTTGCTCTGATACTAACCCTTACTCACCGTCGTTCTACGGGTCTTCCCTCGATCCTCTAGGCTCCACTGCGCGCCCAGGAGAGTACCCCCAGTCGATCTCACAACCGGCCTTACGTTGAAAGATGAGTGGAGACACAGATTGTTCCCTCAATCTGTGGCCCGCCCGGCAGAGAACTATAACACAGCCTTCAAGGTCGCCAACTGGTGTTTTTAGGTGTCCAGTAACACAGCAGTGGAAAGGTGTAATTGTGGTAATTGTGGTAAGAGCAATTTCGACTAGTTTGGTCTCAGGCAAGTAATTACTTCTGTCACTCTTTCATTTCCTTTTGGCAGTCCCAAGATAAATGGAGGGGATGATATCAAACACCACAAGGTTTTGTATTTTACTTAAAAAACAACGAGAAACATGTGCATCAATAAACATATCAGGATCAATGTATGACAGCTGCTCAATCCGCAGCAAATAATCTGGAGCGCACCGATATGGCAACGCGCTCCCTCATTAATGTCACTTGTCAAATATCAGCTGATCCTGGGCCTAGCACCTGTGAGAAAGAATAGTACTTGTTTTCTCTTTGGCGCTCCCCGTACTATTTAACTTTTTGCAAAACACTGTATTTAACATTCACATGACACACTTATGATTCCAATGGGTTGCGATACACCACTTCACTGGTCTCACCATTAATATCTTATTCTCACTGCAAGTGATTTTCCACCGTACCAAAAGATACAATATTCTTAATAATATTTAGTGTGAATGCGCTCACTTGGTCACTGAACTGTTCTTTAAATCTATACTTCCTCTTAAAGAGATATCACTGGCAATCACTTCACGTATATGAGACTATTCAGTACACAGGCATGTACATAGATAAATCAGTAATCAAATTACAGGCATATATATATAAATCAAGGAGATCAATACACAGGCATTTATATCAATAAAACATGGAGATCAATACACAAGCATTTATATCAAGTCTGGGCTCATAGCCTAACACCAAATCTGGTTTACTACTAATATATATAATAATAATAATCACAGGAAATGAATTACAGTCACAGTAAATTCCTTAATGAATCCTGGTGCTTGCACACACCCACACATAGATATATATGTAAACTGATACTGTGAATACTTTGGGTAGCATCACCACACACTGTGCTCTCTGTGACTTAGACTCAGGTGAGACTTGCTCACGACATATAAAATATTCTGACAAGTATCTATAGCTAACTAAAGGGGAAATGGGAGGGTAACTGTAAACACCTACTTCACCTATCCTAGAATGACAGTTGGGTTGTAGATCCTGGTCCCGGCTCTCGCCTTGTACACCCTCCAGAAACACAAGCCAACGCCTTAGGATTTTCGCGTCTCGCCGCTTTCTGTACACTGCAGGTCCGTGCTTCTCCTCCAGTTCGTTGCAGGGTTGAAGTCGGTCTCCTGGCCGTCAACTTTCCTCCCAACTACGGCAGCCAGCCTACGTCTCGTCGGTCGTCGTGCGTTTCCCAATTAGTCCCTTGTCACTGTACTCCCAGAGGAACTGCCTCTCACCACTACGAAGTCACTGTGAAGTTATCAGCCGTCCCAGACGATACTGCTTAAGCTCCACACGCACAGCACCCGACTTCAGAGCACTTGAAGCTCACTTCACTGTCAATTCCCTCGTCGTCTAGGTATGTCACTAGGTATTTGGGAAGACTTCTCGACGTGCTTGCATCCAACTGTTGACTCGTAGGGTTCCACGAAGGTAGGGTTACTGTCAAACTTGACAGGATTGTCGATCACACGTTCAACCTGGTTGACAAGGTGGTCAACTCGATTCACTCACGGTGGATTGGCCCGGCCACTAAGCTGTCTCTTATACTGGTGAACTGCCAAGGACGTCACACACGACGATGCCCGGCCCACTTCTTGCAACGCACCTGTTCCGGAGCACTTGTTGCTCAATATTCTGTCAATTCCTTATCTGAGCCACATCTGGGTTGCAGGAAGACCTCACAGAGTGCGCGCTAACAACAGGAGACGCTTATATCCACCGGAGCTCGGTAATCCGTCACTCTGACAGGATGACCGGTCGCACGTCCTGCCTCTCGGACGCGTCGTGAAAGACTGATAGCGTGAAGGCGCCGCTACGGCTGGACTCCCCCTGCCTATGTGACGTCACATTTTCCAAAGTAGGCATTCATTGGCTCCCAGTGCCAAGTCGCTGACGGTGACCAATCTGGCGACACTGACGTCACACAGTTTTGGCGGGAGACCAGAGCATCCAGCGCCATATTGGCTCCCTAAAGGGCCTATCCCACAGGCCAAAATACTATACTTTCACAAATTTCTCGGCTCAGCGAGAATACTATTCTCTCCCACATATGTTCAACTGATGCCTGCAATGTAGAGAACGCTCGGGAATAGTGGACATGACTCTTACAGCAGGCGTGGGAGAATTAGAAGGGGGGGAACACCGTCACATACCCCTCCCCTTAAAATAGGAGTCATGTCTGGTTAGTGCATGCGGGACAACGCATCTGCGACTACGTTGTCCTTTCCACTGAAAATCTTGGCTTCCAGCCAGTATTGCAGCCGCCAATGTGTGACACTCCTCATGTGTCTGTAGACCGTCCTCAAAGTCATCCTTGGCGTCCACTGCTTATCCATTACGGACCAAGGGCTCCACGCCTCGTGTCCGTTCACCGGCTGGAACCGTGAGCAGTTTAACGGTTCTGCCACTACTTGACGAACGACCAACAAAACGGGGTCCACCGTCTCTTTCCATTCGTCTTCCCGCTCTATGCAGAACATTCTCAGAGCCGTCTCCGAGGTTGAGTGGACTCTTCCGATCGCCCCCTTCGACTGCGATCGTTAGGGCGACGACCGAATCTGCATCACTCCCCAACTCGTCATTGTTCGTCTGACACATTCAGACCGGAATATTTTTCCACTGTCAGCCTGATTTTCCCTGGGCCTCCTCACCCAAGAGAAAAGATGTTGTAGTTGCCCAGCCACTTCTCTCGACGTTGATCGTCACATCGTGGTCACCCCTAGGCAACCCGCAGAGTCAACAGCGTGCAACAGACTCAACACTGCCGCTCTGCACTTGGCTGGCAACGCTACTTGGTCTCTCGTACTTGGAGAGGCTTTTCCGACCTCTATCCTTACAGGTTTACACTGTCTTACTAATATGCCTTCTTGCCTGTTAAAGTGAGTAGCTTTCTCGGGACTAACACGTCCTCCTTTAGCCTTACAAATCAACTTGAGGGATTCTGCCTGCTGCACGTTCTCGAGACGAGTGCAGTCCACCCCTGGAGAACCAGTGAGGGTCACCTGTACCTCACCTTCTGGGCTGCCTTCGCCCTCCACTCGCTCTCCAGGTTCCATAACGAGGCGATCAATTCCCAGGCCGTCGGACGTCTCCTCGTCGGCCTTATCAGATCCACGCTCTCCTCGTCCGTCGCACTGCCTCGGAGTTACAACACAGACAGGGAACGCCTCCATGGCGATTCCTTTCTCGTCCCCGCGGGCGTCGAACACTTCGCCTTTCTTCTCTAAGTGCTCCAAGCACTCCTCGTCCTTCACGAGGTTCGTGAGGACTCGTCCTCCACATGCGTCATTTCCCAAAATGACCTGTGCCTCCATCTTGGCATCGTCGCACAGACCCCCACTACTAGGGTTTGGCATCCATAATCCGAACTCAAGGTCACCCGGTGTAGGGGCATCTGCACTGGGCCTCCCACAGTGTTCACACTTGCCTCTCCTACACAGGTATTCTCGTGACCCTCAGGGAACAGGGTTCTGCTCACCAGGGTAAATTCCGCCCCAGTGTCTCTTAGCATCATTACCGGGATGGGGTCTGCGTCCCCCACCTTTACAGTTCCCTCACGCACGAATGGGTTAGCCTTCTCCTTCCTAAGTACGGGTCCATCCCGCACTCCTTCGGCTAACTGGTCCTCTAACCGTACAAAAGCAACGTAACCCCGCTGCTTAGGACGTCTACATTCGCGCGCTATGTGTCCCATTAACCCGCAGTTGAAGCAGCGGATCCTTCTTCTCCCGCGGACTTCTCTTGCGCCTTCCAAAGACTCATGCTCAGCATCTCCGCCCGTAACGATAACAAGATCTCTTGAGCTCTCTCTCGGTGACTTCTTCGACTGTTCAACAGCACTCTTCTGTCCTCTACTGTCTCCACTCGAGGGGTAGGACTTGGGAGAACTCGGTCCTGTCCTCCATCCGTCCGACCTTCTATTATTTCTCCCATAACTGGAGAATGCGGGCGGTCGGTGCTGTCCCTCTCGACGTGGACGTAAGGCTTCTTCTAGCATGTCCGCTCGATCGGCCGCGGCTCTCAGGTCCTTGATGTCCGCCTCCTTTACTCTCACCCTAATCTCGGGAGAGAGCACGGACATGAACTTTTCCATGACTATCAGCCCCTTGATGTCTTCAGCCGATCTTGCTCCTTCCGACTCCAGCCATTTCAAGAATTTCCTTTCCATGTCCCTCGCCGTCTCCGCATACGATTTTCCTGGCGATCGGGTACATTCTCTAAACCTTTTCTGTAGCACTCCGGCGTCAGCTTGAACGAATGGAGCACGGCCCTTTTTACTGCATCGTAGTTGGTACATTCCTGGAGATCGAGCATATTGTAAGCTTCACGAGCTTCACCAGTGAGCCTTCCCTGAACTAGCTCCGCCCACTCTGCCCTCGGCCACTTCTTCAACGTAGCGACCCTTTCGGAATGCTCGAAGAAGCCCTCAGCCTCATTAGGCACGAAGACGGGCAAATCCCTCTCTCTCACTCGGCGGTCTTCCTGCTGTTGTGGTGGGACAGGTGGAACTAGTCCTAGCTCAGCTCGCTTCAGCTCAATCTCCTTGTTTGCTTCAACCTCCTGCAGCTTCGTCCTAGCATCTATTTTGCGCCCCTCTCGTTGCAGCTGTGCCTCTCGTTCTTCCCTGCGCAGCTGTGCTTCTGCCTCTCGTTCTTCTCTGCGCTGCTGTGCTTCTCATTCTTCTCTTTGCAGCTGTGCTTCTCTTTCTTCTCTTTGCAGCTGTGCTTCTCTTTCTTCTCTGCGCAGCTGTGCTTCTCGCTCTGCTTCCTCGCGCCTCAGTTGTGCTTCTCTTTCTGCTTCCTCGCGCTTCAGCTGTGCTTCTCTTTCTTCCCTACGCTGCTGTGCTTTCAGCTGCAGCCTCATTATTTCCAGCTTGACACTGCGCCTGCTGCCACTGGATCCCCGGCTGCTGCCACCGATACTCAAGTTCTCTCCCACACTGGCAGGTGTTTGTGGCCGTTCCTCTCCGAAGGCTTCATCATGTGCCTTGAGCTGTGCCATGATCTCGAGTCTTCTTTCTCCCACTTTGGAAGCTCGCAACTTGATGCCCAAGTGGTCGGCGATCGTTTGCAGCTGTGCCCTGGTGCACTCCTCCAGTACTTGCTCGTCTCTCGTGTCGATAAAACTGGCTACTTTATCATCCTCCATCTTGTGACTGTGAGTGAAAACTTAGGCCTGATATCTAATACCACAATTACAACCTTGATCTTGCTCGTAATCCTGGCAAGGTCGCCAATGTCGGGGTGTTCACGGTTCGTGTGGGTTAAAGCAACGGTAGACTGGATCTCCTCTCGAGGTGGTTGCTCTGATAGTAACCCTTACTCACCGTCGTTCTACAGGTCTTCCCTCGATCCTCTAGGCTCCACTGCGCGCCCAGGAGAGTACCCCAGTCGATCTCACAACCGGCCTTACGTTGAAAGATGAGTGGAGACACAGATCGTTCCCTCAATCTGTGGCCCGCCCCGGCAGAGAACTATCCCACAGCCTTCAAGGTCGCCAACTGGTGTTTTTAGGTGTCCAGTAACACAGCAGTGGAGAGGTGTAATTGTGGTAATTGTGGTAAGAGCAATTTCGACTAGTTTGGTCTCAGGCAAGTAATTACTTCTGTCACTCTTTCATTTCCTTTTGGCAGTCCAAGATAAATGGAGGGGATGATATCAAACACCACAAGGTTTTGTATTTTACTTAAAAAACAACGAGAAACATGTGCATCAATAAACATATCAGGATCAATGTATGACAGCTGCTCAATCCGCAGCAAATAATCTGGAGCGCACCGATATGGCAACGCGCTCCCTCATTAATGTCACTTGTCAAATATCAGCTGATCCTGGGCCTAGCACCGTGAGAAAGAATAGTACTTGTTTTCTCTTTGGCGCTCCCCGTTTATTTAACTTTTCGCAAAACACTGTATTTAACATTCACATGACATACTTATGATTCCACTGGGTTGCGATACACCACTTCACTGGTCTCACCATTAATATCTTATTCTCATTGCAAGTGATTTTCCACCGTACCAAAAGATACAATATTCTTAAATTAATAATATTTACTGTGAATGCGCTCACTTGGTCACTGAACTGTTCTTTAAATCTATACTTCCTCTTAAAGAGATATCACTGGCAATCACTTCACGTATATGAGATTATTCAGTACACAGGCATGTACATAGATAAATCAGTAATCAAATTACAGGCATATATATATAAATCATGGAGATCAATACACAGGCATTATATCAATAAATCATGGAGATCAATACACAGGCATTATATCAAGTCTGGGCTCATAGCCTAACACCAAATCTGGTTTACTACTAATATATATATAATAATAATAATCACAGGAAATGAATTACAGTCACAGTAAATTCCTTAATGAAGAGCCATTTGGGTGACGGAGGTGACGTCGTCAGCACGATTTGTCTAGCTGTTTAGAGAGTGGCCACTATGCTCTTTGGGCGCACTACAAGCTTAGGTGTCCATTTACGGTGCATAAAACATGTAGATAATTATATATAATATGTGTATATAGGGTAATAACACTGCAAACAATATTGTTGGGGGAGAAAGTTTAGTGTCTGTGTGACCTTGAATGAGTGAGGGAGCCGCCAGCTGTGTATACCGACGACTCTTAGTGCCTGAACTAACTATATCAGCTTAGCTGTACAGTTGTGGTGAACAAAATATATACATACTTATATATAATTTCTGTATATATGGTAATAACACCACAAATGGTATTGTTGGGGGAGAAAGTTTAGTGCGTGTGTTGAGGGAGTCGCAGCGAGTGACTGGCTGGTGTGTGGCGGTCACTCCTCGATGCTTTTCGACTCTCAATACCAACTTAGTGGTTCGTTATGGTGACCAAAATATGCAGATATTATATATAACCTGTGTATAGAGTGTTATAGCAGCAAAACTATTTGTTTATTGTTTTATGAACATAATAATTGAATTACTAATATGCACACCATACGTTTGAGTATAGCGATTATTCACCACTTTTATTATATAAATATATTACAATACACACTATTGAATAATATTACTGCAAAAAAACTAAGAAAAAATCAATCGGAGACATTGAAACAATTAGGTAATAATATCTTTGTGGCAACTCCCATCTGTCAGCGCGGGTGACGCTGGCCAGCCCTGACGCCCGCTCTGTCAACGCCCACTTTTTGCCAGACTTCTTCGATCAATTGCGCCCAAAATATGTCACCTACGATTTTTTTGCTATTTTTCCCGTGCTCAGGTGACACAAATTAACATGTTTAGAAGACGAAAAAAAATTTTTGAATTATTTTTTTCTTGCGCACAGGGGTGTAAATGTCCCCAGGACCCCTGAGCAGTGTAAGGG
>WNGS01055026.1:0-14519 GCA_020271785.1 Procambarus virginalis
ATATATTATTATAATATGTACGACGTGCTTTGCTACGGCAAACTTCCAAAAAAACTCAGTGGGTAACAAAGCTTGAGACCAATCGAATCAATATTCTTAAAACTCTTCGTCTAAGAATTTTGACTTACAACGAAAGCTCTTAGATACATTGAGAGAAAAAATTGACTTTTTCACATTGTATCTATGCCCTGAAAAATAAGAACATAAGATAAATTATTCTAGGTTTTCTGTAGACACTAAACTTTAGTGAAGAATCTTCCTATGAATAAGAACATCTAGGAATGGCAAACATTTATCAATTTCAGTCTCCATAGTAAATTGTTATAGAGGTGGACTTTGGTTATTAAGTTTGGCTACCAAGTCACCAATATATATACAGTATAATATATATATATATATATATATATATTATATATAATATATATAGATATATATATATATATATTATATATATATATTAGTATATTTTGGTAGCAGTCCTTCCTGTAGACATATGTTATTAAATATGACGAAAAAGTAAGGTTAATAATTCTAACACGAATTTTCTCGATCTTATGTTTCTTTTACTCTTGATGGTAAATGAAAAATCAATTCTCCAAAATTCATTTTTATTTCTAGTCTGACGCGACACTTGAGCGCGTTTCGTAAAACTTATTACATTTTCAAAGACTTTAGTTTATACACACACACACAACTATAACTGAATAGAGCTAAAACATCTTCGATTTTATATACCTGCATTTGGGTGAGGTGACATGTTACAATAGTATTTGGATGAGGTGAAAACAGATTTTCAACACAAGCCAGAACGGGGTATAGAACAAGGTATAGAATCGGGGTATAGAGTCGGGGTATGAGCTAAAGGGAAGGATGGAAGTAACTGCAGAGGGCCTATTGGCCCATATTTCTTGATGCTTCTATATTGGAGCGGAGTCTTGAAGTGGGTAGAATATAGTTGTGCATTAACAGCCAATTAATGCACAAAAAAAAAATTTTTTTTTTTTGCTAATCTGTTAAGTTTCGTTCACTGATCACGGGAAAAATAAAAAAAAATTCTATTGTACTTACTTTTGTTGCAATAGAGCCGGCAATTTGAGCGGTGACGTCACACTCTGCATGTTCGCTCATGCAGTACACGCCTGAGAGGCATTGCGCGGCGTCCTGCAACAGCCAGAGTTGCCACAAATATATTTTCGCGCTATTTATTTACAATGTCTAGGCGCATTTTATCCATTTATTTTGCACTAAATTTGTTTCAAATAATGTTTGAACATATTTTGTATCAATAATTCTTGCATATTTGAGTATACACAGGCGCACACATCTGTTTTCAATTACGGCAATATAATATGTCATTACAGTCTATTATATTGTATGTTCTGCTTATATTTGTATATATTTACACACACACACACGCTAACTGCTTATATGTTTACATATTTACACACTCGCACACGCTGTACACACTTTGCAGCACACTTAGAAGTTTTCTAGACTGTGGTAGTCATTGAAGCACTTGACAGCACATAATGGGATACCACACGTTTCACACCATGTTTGTACAAGCTTCCGTTTCTGGTCTTTACGTGTCGTTGTTTTACACACCAAGCAATCACGTTGGCCTATTGCACGCTTCCCAGCTGGTGGCAAATACTCGAGTCTGTGAGCTAGGAAGCCTTCAGTGTGAGCGAGGCGTGGAGTACCAGCATGCTGCAACAGTGGGTTTATGATGGGCCGCTGAATCCCTGGGACATCTTTTGCAAACTTTCCTAATAACTGTATTGCAGCATCAAATACAAAGTCACGGAAAGTGGGCTTACGTCCAGTCCTCACAAGGTACATGTTGAAACAGTTCAGCATGCTCATGTCCACAAGATGGAAGAACACTTTTTTCGTCCACCTACATGTCTTCCGCACACACTCTGCAGTGCCAATCATCATGTCTGATTTATCAATCAACCGCATGTTGATATTATAGTCTAAAACACAGTCTGGCTTATATAGTGGTGCGTTTGTTTTATGGCTCACTTTCCCACTGTTCACCATTGTTCCATCATGAATTGTTGTCAACAAGTTCACCTTTCGTTTGTCTTTCCACCGAACTGACAGAATGTTATCACTTTTCCTTCTCTGACACTCACCAACTGCAATGTATGTGTCAAACACAGACATTTCCCTTCGTTGTGGCTTTACTGTACCAACCAATCCGGTTCTATTTTCTAGCAAGAACCGAGCTAGCAAGGGACTTGTATAGTAATTATCCGTGTATAAAATGTGTCCCTTGTTCATCCACGGAGCCACGATGGTCTTCACTACACTCCCTGAGTATCCTTGTTCGTCGTTACCGGGAATGTCTACATCACTAGCCGAGTACAGAATCATGTGTAACACGTATCCTGTCTCACAATCACAAAGAACAAAAAATTTCAGGCCAAAGCGGTTTCGTTTTGAGGGAATGTACTGTTTGAATGGAACACGTCCCTTGAAAAGTATGAGAGATTCATCAACCACCAGCTTCTGTGCTGGTACGTAAAAGTCTCTGAATTTTCCAATAACATCGTTCATGTAGTGCCTCACTCGCCACAGTCTATCATCAGCTGTTCGGTCCTGAACACTTCCAAAATGTAGACACCTGAGGAGTATCTGAAACCTGTCTCGTGACATATATTTACCGAATAAAGGTGTTGGTATTGTATGGTCCTTGCTCCAATAGTCACTTATTGCATGTTTGTGACAGTGCTTCATCAACAAACAGAGTGCCAAAAACACGTACATTTCCGCAACTGTGGTATTTTTCCAACGCTGCAGTCGGGAAAATTCTGAGATTTCCCTCTCAATCAGGTAAGCGGCATGTAGGTTCGTTTGGTGTACAATGTATTCCATGAGTGGTTCATCATAGAATGCTGTAAAATATTCCATCTCAGCCATGTCCTCACCTTGATTAGGAAAAGGTTTGTAATCCCTACATCTTTATCGTCAAAGTGAGGAATATTTGGAATAAAATCGTCACCATCACTCCACTCAAGTACACCAGGCGTCCTGCGAGATGCAGATGAAAGACGGCGAGGAAGCGATGCATACCGGCGACCAGGAGCTGAATACCGTCTGCGAGAAGCACGGCGGCTACGTGCACGTGAGGTGGGTACACGTAAGGTGGGTTCTGGTGAGGTGGATGCACGTGAGGTGGATGCAGGTGAGGCGGGTGCACGTGAGGTGGATGCACGTGAGGTGGGTGCACGTGAGGTGGATGCACGTAAGGTGGATGCACGTGAGGTGGATGCACGTGAACACGAGGGTCTTGGTCCCTCAGGTGGTGCCATGCGGTAGCGCTTGGCTGGGCGAGATGCTGCTGACGCGACAATTTCTCGCCCAGTTACACCACTGGTACCAGCCACAGGCTCAATAAAACTGTGATCTGAGTCACTAAACCCAGAAAAGGAGTCACCTCCCTCTGACTCGTCACCCTCAAACAGATAATATCCACAGGAACTGTGAGGTTGTGGTATAATTGGGGTAGAAACTGGGCGAGGAGGCATGGGTGAGCGTAGAGGCCTCGCCTTGGCATGGCGAGAATTCTCACTCTCACTGCTGCTGCTACTATCACCCGACAACTGTGTATAATCCTCGTCGTTGTCTGAATTATCAAACACACTTTCCTCACCTTCCGAAAATAATTCGTGGGCTATTTGCTCTGGGGTGAGGAATTGAGTGGTGCGTGCCCGTGAGGCGTTTGACCGTGCGCTCGCCATGGTGACTCTCGCTAAACTGAGGCCTCCCACGCCTTCGGTTCGTGAGCGGGAATTTTTTTTCAAAATGGCCGCTGTTTACTATAGCCCGTGGGCAGCGTATGGGAACCCCAGCTACCCGGCGGGACATTCAAATCGTGCGCGGTACCCATACACGTCATATGACGTGAAGCGCAGTCGACTGGTAAAACGCCTAGCACGTCATATGACGTGATGCACACTTTAAGGGTTAAAAAAATATTTCACTAATGGCGCAGCACTGTGTATAACACGAGGGACGGACGCACATGGGTTGACCAGTGTTGGACGGGTCCACTTGGGGCAGCTATAGCACATTACGTAGGGCGCCATGAGGAAAAAAACACAATATTTTTTAAGGAAACTTCAGTCTGTGCACATTGTTTTTAGGAAACTTATTTATTTATTATTACATAATTACTAGTACTTATTTCATTTGTTTTTGGCTATGATTAATTGTTCTAAAATTAATGGTAATTCCTGTACCCAGGTGGTCCCTCCTGACGCTCCCCTCCCGAAACCTCCCACCCTCCCGAAACCACCCACCCACCCCACCCTCTTCTCCACCATGCGTCTACCCTGGAAACACAAACCAAAACTGTCTCTATTTTCCGCTTGTTACAACTTGTAATAAAGTTGTTACATCTTGGCTTAAAGTGTTTATAACGTATTAGAACGTTGTTACAACTTGATATAATGGTTATAACTGGTTAGGTGGTGTTAAAACTTGTTCGAACGTTGTACCAACGTCGTAGTTTCGGTGTGTGTTTGGCGGGTAGAGCCACAGGCAGACGGGATTAATATGGTATGGCCGAATTTTCATCCAGCCAAGCCAGCCTTTATCTGGTTCCTGTGGCCATTTTGGCCGGATATTGTGATAACTTTATCCAATCACGATTTTGGCCGTATAAGGGCGTTTTCCGGATGTTCGAATGCCAGATAATCGCGGGGTTACAGTATATATATATATATATATATATATATATATATATATATATATATATATATATATATATATATATATATATATATGTCGTACCTAGTAGCCAGAACTCACTTTTTGGCCTACTATGCAAGGCCCGATTTGCCTAATAAGCCAAGTTTTCCTGAATTAATATATTTTCTCCAATTTTTTTCTTATGAAATGATAAAGCTACCCATTTCATAATGTATGAGGTCAATTTTTTTTATTGGAGTTAAAATTAACATAGATATATGGCCGAACCTAACCAACCCTACCTAACCTAACCTAACCTATCTTTATAGGTTAGGTTAGGTTAGGTAGCCGAAAAAGTTAGGTTAGGTTAGGTTAGGTAGGTTAGGTAGTCGAAAAACAATTAATTCATGAAAACTTGGCCTATTAGGCAAATCGGGCCTTGCATAATAGGCCAAAAAGTGAGTTCTGGCTACTAGGTACGACATATATATATATATATATATATATATATATATATATATATATATATATATATATATATATATATATATATATATATATAGGGGTACCACCACTGGTTTGATTGAAGGGACCCACATCCTCGAAGAAGAAAATAAATAGTGTTCAGAGAAGACCTTGTGGATTCCCACTGAATACTTTAATCTTTTCCTCTCCTACCACCCCTATTGTTATTTTTTTAATATTTTATTTTTATTTGATTTTGTTGCAATGCTACAGTTTACAGAAAACACACACTTATACAATATAACAATATACCAATCAGTGTTCGAAGACCTCGTCCAGCTCTTCAGGGGTCGGGTGCGTACCCAAGATACAGCACGCATTTCCCCTCTGAACAGCAACACTCAGGCGCTGGAACATGAAACTGGCCGCTCTTGGGTCTCTAGTCTTCCCAATGAGTTCCTCGCCCACCTCCTTCAGGAACTTAAGTGCACATTTACCCCAGGCGCCCAGAGTCTCAGAGCCTATCGGCACGAACCTGTAACAACGTTCTAGGTCCCTGTACTTGATAGATTTCTGGGTCTCCCTGAAGGTGGCCGCTCCGCCTCCCTCTGCTGTGCTGTAAGGTAGATAGGTATCGGCCAATGTAGATGCACACGTGTAGTCCCACACGACCTGCTTACCTTCCCTCCACGGCTGCAGGGTGACTCCATCTGGGCGTTTTTGGCTGTTGTCAGGTCTGCACAACTGGGGTTCCCTTTGTGCTGGACACCCAGCTGTAGCCAAACTTCTCTTGATGATGTCATTGACTGCTTCGTGTCTGGCAATCTTTCCCTGTGTCTTACGACAGATGAGCCCATGGCTGCCGTATTGGTCTGCCCGTGCATGGCCGCAAATACACCGGTGCTCGGTGGAGATAGGGGCGGCAAGGCGCAGGGCAACACCAATACTTAGGGTCCGATGGTCCAGGCGGGTGCCCAAGGCGGAATTAGGGACTGCCAACAGGAAGTCCCCGGCATGGGGCGCTTGCACAGCTAGAAGACGCGCTCTGTCCTTCCTGGAAGCTGCCTCCAGCAATGATGTGGCGATGTTTTCCACTATGGGGCTGTCCCATTTGGACTGTTTGCAGTCATTTGGAGAAGTTGGTCGAGGGTGAGAGTTGACAAGAGTGTCCCACTGACCGGCTCCTTCCGCGAATTTGGGATCATGAATCCCAATGGAGTCTCTTAGGTATTCCGGTAGTATTTCCTTAACTAATTCACCTGTAGCACTGGTCGAGGATAAGAATGCCGGCAATGCTAACTGTGTCGCCTTGCGAATACCTATTCCCCCGAGTCTAACTGGGAGTGTTGCTTGGTCCCATTGGTCATCTTGCAGGGAGAGGTTTAACACTTTCACGGTTATGACCTTAGGAGCGAGTCATATTCTGTTAATTTTGGGCTGTCGAAGGAGGGAGCACACCTTAGGAAATAGGTCAGTCTGGGCAAAGCCAGGCACCTTGTGAGAAGGTACAAAGCATCGTGGGCGTCCAAGGCCCCTATTCTTCCCTCCATCCTCCTCAGGTCGTTCAGCTTTTCTTCGAGGACTACCTCTATGGCGCTCGAGCCCAGAGGTGCCCCTAGCAGCACACTGTCGGTGGGAGCGATCACTTGGGCTCCTGGCAATATGGTTCGCACTGCATCTATGGTTGGTTGGCTAGATGAGATGATTTCACACTTTAAAGGGTTTAGGGTGAGTCCTAACTCCTCTCCCTTAGATTTCACCAGCTGTAGATCTTCTAGCAGGGCCTCCTGTGTCCCTGCCAGGGTGCCATCGTCCAGGAACCAGATGTTGAGTTCGCTGGTCAACCTGCTTGTAACCTCTTTAACAGCCATGCAAAAAAGAAAAGGGGCAAGTGGGTCTCCCTGCTGGACACCTTCTGCAGAAACAACTTCGTGTTCCCCAAACAACAGCGTCGATTCCCTACTGTACCCTGCTGAGACGAAGGGGAGTAGAGAAGGAAAGCTTGTTCGAACTGCTTCCAGTACCACATCCCTTTTTACCTGGTTGAAGGCATTTTTAAAGTCTAATTTAATTAATGCCTTATTTTCTGGGAGGTGCTTGATATAGGCTCGTGCTGCATGAGCTGCTGCTTCACAGCCATGGGGGACACCGAAACCTAGTTGATGGGGTCGAAGCATCGTTGCAGCGTCTATGCTAATTTTTCTGACAGCTGCCCTAGCAACAAGGCGCCGAAGCGTGTTACCCACGGCAATGGGTCTGACTCCACCATCCTTCTTCTTAAGGGCACAAAGGGATGCTCCGAAGAAAAAGGGTTTAATTGTATCTGGGATCAACCCAGAGAGGCAGTCGTTGACAAACTTCGTGACCTCTGACAATAGTGTCTCGGCAACTTCTCCGAGAACTGGATTTACCATCTCCTTGAGGTGCTGAGGTCTTACTCCAGTGTATCCCCCTGCTGAACCTGGCGGAAATGACATGATGGCTTTGTATACCTCTGACGCTTGGAGGAATAGAGGTCCCATGTCTGGGTCATTTGTGTCTTGAGCAGTGGGTTCCCACGGTACTCTAGGAGGGTGCTTCTCTCTCAGTGAGTTGGCGGTAGCGAGATTTCTAGGGGCGATTGTGTCTTCGCTGGTAAGTAACCTAATTGCTCCTACTGTGTTGCCCTCTTCAATTTTTTGGTCACTTGTGTTCCTAGTTTAAAATTGTCATTGGAACTCTTGGGTCTGCCACGACGGTTTTTGCGTTGAGGAGGGATGGGGATCAAGTTGTCAGCTCTGGGGAAATTATTTATTGCCCTAGTGACTGATGAGGCTAGTGACTTGCCTCCTCTTGCAGGTACGCCTAAGCAAATATTGCCAAACAGGTGCAAATTATGCCAGGCTTTGATGGTACCCGCGGCATGAAGATTTTCAGACCGTTCATTCACTTTCCTTAGAAGGTCTGTATATTTCCCTGCTGCAAATGGGCGCGCAGCTTTAGGAATGTGAGGAAGAGTTCTGGTGGTGGATGCTTTGATGGCCCCCAGGAGGTCATCTGATGACATGAAGTTTGCTGGGATGTGTGGGGGTGCCGGGGGGACCTGTGGGCCTTCCCTCTCTACAGGTGCCGTCCATGAACCCTCACAGCCGTTGTGCAGACGTAGGGTTCCATCGTTTCTAAGGCTGTGAGATTCGTCACACACACGACACGTTCCTCTGCGTCCGGATCCTCTGGTTGCACGTCTGGATGCACTGTTCCCAGGACCGTGTTCTTGGCTGAGGGGTTCCTGGCTAGTTGGTGGAGTCCCCTCCATCCCCTGGGCGGGCTGAGACATCGGCCGGCGTGGGAGGGATGGCAGGGGTGGTGGCGGCAGGGGTGGACATGGGTGGTGGCAGGAAGGGTGGCTAGCTGTCCCTCACACTCACCACTCGTATGAGTACTTGTGTCTATATATATATATATATATATATATATATATATAGCAATGGGGCAATCCAGCTGGGATGGCCCCATTGTAGACAAAGTTGCTGCAGAGTGCCTGGGTGCTGCATCAACACAGCACGACATTGCTCGCCTCACAGCAGTAGCAGCCCCTCACGCAGGGGATTTCCTGTTAGCAACCCCAATGTCGGCAACTGGCACGCGTCTCACACCACACGCCCTCCGAATTGCTGTGGCCCTCCGCCTTGCTGCCCCAATCCACACCAGATATAGGTGTATTTGCGGCGAGGTGGTGGCTGACAGGTACGGCCACCATGGCCTACTCTGCCAAAGCACGGGAGGATGGCACTCGAGGCACAGTGAAGTTAACGACATCATCAAGAGGAGCCTCACCACAGCTGGATGCCCAGCCGAGAGAGAACCTCGTTACCTAACGCCCCGTAACTCTGATGCTCTTATTGGTCGCCCGGATGGTATCACAGTGAACCCCTGGAAGAATGGCAAGCAGTTGGTATGGGACTACACGTGCGTATCAACCCTGGCTAACACCTACATTGACCTCAGTGTTGCACAACCAGGTGGCGCTGCCACCCACAGGGAAGCAGCCAAATCCCGTAAGTATAGAGAACTTGATCACCACTACAATTTTGTCCCCATTGCTTCTGAGACACTCGGCGCCTGGGGTAAAAGTGCTACCAGTTTTTTGAAGGAACTGGGTTCTAGGCTCATTGAAACAACAAGGGACCCTAGAGCTGCCAGCTTTCTTTTCCAGCGCCTCAGCGTGGCGATACAGAGGGGAAATGCGCACTGCATCCAGGGTTCCTGCCCGCCATCTGAGGAGCTGGAGGAACTCGACAACCTATGATAACCATCTTTGTAACCTATATGTAACTCCTTTTTTGTAACACAGTTCAAATAAAGCAAATATATATGTGTACATACAAAAGAATGGGGGTGGTAGGAGAAGAAAATATTAGTGTTCAGTGAGAAACCACAAGGTCTCCTCTGAATACGTTTTATTTTCTTCTCCGAGGCTATGGGTCCCCACATTGGCACCAGAGGTGGTACCCTCACAAACTTTTATAAAAAAAAAAAAAAAAAAAATATATATATATATATATATATATATATATATATATATATATATATATATATATATATATATATATATATATATATATATATATATATATATATATATATGTATATGTATGTATACATATATATATGTATGTATATATTGTGACGGTGTTCCTCCACCTTATATTTCTCCCACGCAGCTGTAAGAGTTATATGTACATTACCCGAACGTTCTCTGACTTCCAGAGAACAATTTGGCGTATGTGGGAGCATGAGGTGTTCTCACGTAGGCGAGAAATTAACTAAAGAAGAGTGTTTTGGCCAGTGGCTTAGGCCCTTTTGGACGCCAAGATGGCGCCGGCCCCTACGTCTTCCCGCCAAGACGTTATGACGTCAGTGGCACCAGATTGGTCAAGAACGGTGACGTGGTACAGGGAGCCAATGAGAAACGCCCCTGGCAAGTATGACGTCACGAGTGGAAGGGGGTCCAGGCGGCGCGCTCTGTGGTGCCAGGAGTTAGATACGACACGTACTTACCTAATTGTACTTACCTAATTGTGATTGCGGGGGTTGAGCTTTGGCTCTTTGGTCCCGCCTCTCAACTGTCAATCAACGGGTGTACAGATTCCTGAGCCTACTGTGCTCTATCATATCCACATTTGAAACTGTGTATGGAGTCAGCCTCCACCACATCATTGCCTAAAGCATTCCATTTATTAACTACTCTGACACTGAAAAAATTCTTTCTAACGTCTCTGTGGCTCATCTGGGTACTAAGTTTCCACCTGTGTCCCCTTGTTCATGTTCCACCCATGCTGAAGAGTTTGTCTTTGTCCACTTTGTCCAGGCTGCGAGCAGCCGCGTCCAACAGCGTGGTTGATCAGTCCAGCAACCAGGAGGCCTGGTCGATGACCGGGCCGCGGGGACGCTAAGCCCCGGAAGCACCTCAAGGTAACCTCAAGGTAACCCTATCAATTCCCCTGAGAATTTTATAGGTAGTTAACATGTCTCCCCTTACTCTTCTGTTTTCCAGGGATTTGAGGTTCAGCTCCTTTAGCCTTTCCTCGTAGCTCAATCCTCTCAGTTCCGGGACTAGCCTGGTGGCATACCGTTGAATCTTCTCTAACTTTGTCTTGTGTTTAACTAGGTATGGACTCCAGGCTGGAGCTGCATACTCCAGGATTGGTCTTACATAAGTGGTATACAGGGTTCTGAAAGATTCCTTACACAAGTTTCTAAAGGCAGTTCTTATGTTGGCCAGTCTAGCATATGCCGCTGATGATATTCTTTTGATGTGGGCCTCTGGGGACAGGTTCGGTGTGATATTAACCCACAAATCTTTCTCTCTATTTGACTCTTGCAGGATTTCACCTCCCAGATGATACCTTATGTTCAGCCTCCTGCTCCCTTCGCCTAATTTCATCACCTTACACTTTCCTAAGTTGAACTTTAGCAGCCATTTTCTAGACCATTCCTCCAGTTATCCAGGTCATCCTGTAGTCACGTCGTCAAGGGCGGATGTGCGATAGGGGATCCTGTCAGTCTGACAGTATTCGCCCCTCTCCAGTGAATATACGCATCACCAGTGGTCTGCGAGCATCCTGTGAGGTCTTGCTGAACTTCGTGAGGCGGACAGAAAAAGGAATTGACGGGAAACGAGCAACAAGTGCTCCAGTGACAGGTGCTTAGCAAGAATGAAGCCTGGGCAGTGACGTCAGGGTCGACTGTACAGTTTCACCAGTCGGGTGATGACGTAGCGGCTGGGCCAGTTCACCGTGAGGAAGAAGAAGAACAAACTAGCTGGGAATACGAACGACTGCAGCCGGGAGTAAGGACTGCAGACGTAGTTGTGAGGAGGAGGCGACGGCCAGGAGACCGACTCCAACCCTTCAAGAGGTTGTGGAGGAGTACAGAGCCTGCAGAGAGAAGCAGTACGGATGGAGAAGACGCGATTTTGGGTGTTGGTTGAGGTCCTGGGAAGAGCATCAGTGTGTGTGGGGGTGTTCCCTACAGCAAGTCGTGAGCCGGGACCAGGAGCTTCAATTCAACCCTCAACAGAGGACGAGTCCTCATCATTGATGGTGGAAGTAGGTAATTCAGTTTTCCCTCCCATTCCCCTTTAGTTAGCGATTAACCAGAGTATCTTCTATGTCGTGAGCAGGGCTCACCAATGTCTATGTTTCTAGTAAGACACAGTTGTGAAGGGATATGCTATAGAGCTCTCACGAGGTATATATATATGGTGTGTGATTGCACCTGTGGTTTGGTGAAGAGATTACTGTGATGAGGACATTTATATTTATGTGTCATTTATATTATAAGTTTGTGCCAGAGGATATATATATATAAATGTACAATTTAGTAGTGTAAGGCTGTGTGCCTGGAGTTGCCTCGTTATTGTGAATATTGATAAAGTGAACTATATATACTGGAGTTATTAAATAGTATATTCATATGTCTAGTGGTTAACTGGGATTATGCCAGTGTAGTGATATACTGTGAACATGAGGGAATAATAGGCGCCTCATGCCAAATAGTGTGAATATAGTGAGATAGTGAGCAGAGTGAGCTCAGCGAGGAGAGTGAGTGGGCGTGGCATCTCACGAGCAAACGTTCAATAACACTGCATGGGGAGCATGGGAACACGCGACAGCTGGGAGTGTTGCCATTCCGGAGTGTTCCAGAATTGTGAAGAGACAGAGACAAGGCTGCTCATTTATTCCTTCGCCATGTTGTTGATCCAGAGTTATGATTCTTTGATCTTTTATGTAAACTACAAAACCACTGCCGTGTTTGTGTTAACCCTCCATTACTTTGTTTCTATTGAGACTATCGAAGAGAGAGTGATTTAAACATATACTTGCCCGTTGCCAAATTTATTAGTTTTCCCTGGGGCCACTACTATAATACTACTATTCCACTGAGGAGTTACTCGACACGGTAAACACCAGTTGGCGACCTTTAGTGAGCGGTAGAGCCCTCTGTCGGGGCAGGTACATGATCAAGTGAAGTGATCGTGTTCTCATTCGTCTTAGGCTACGAGGCCAGCTGGAGACAGACTGAGAGACTCTCTTGGTGAACAGTGGCACCGTGAGGATCGAGTGAAGACCCGCAGGGCTACAGTAAGTAACGTCTATCACTACTAATACTTGGTGGTGACTGGCTAGACAGAGACACCCCGACATTGGCGACCTCGCCAGGATTACGATTACGATTGTGGTGCTTGATAGTGGCAAAAGGTATTAGGTACAGGTAACAAGTATTCACTCATAGCACAAGTATGGAGGACGAGAAGGTACCAGGGTTTATTTATACCAGGGACGAACAGGTGCTGGAGGATTGCACCAAGGCGCAGCTGCAGTTAATAGCTGACCACTTTGGAATCCAGTTAAGATCCTCCAAAGAGGGAGAAAGGAGGCTTGAGATTGTGGCACAGCTCAGGGCCCGAGATGAGGCTTTAAGGGAGGAACGGCCACAGACACCTGCCAGTGCAGGGGAGAATTTAAGCATTGGTGGAAGCAGTAGGGGATCCAGCGGCAGATCCAAAGTTATCCAACACTCACCATATGCTACTCTTGGAATGCGCAATACACACAGCACCATATGAATAGGAAAAGTTATGAAAATATTGAAAAGCAACTGTATCAAAGCCAAGTACACTTACCACATATTGATGTTCTAGTACTAGTACCTGAGTGAAGCATCCCGGACAGGCCCCCATGAAATGTGACAGGAAAATGTAGGAGTGTGGATGTTCGGCAGTCTTCCAAATGGCTGGTGTCAATGCCTGTCACATTTACAAAAAAAAGAGACTGCTTGGCTGTTGTCTGTGGCAAAAGTAAGGAAAGACACGCAAAACACAAAGTATGAACGATGAAATTTTAATTAATATAGAAAACAAAGCAAAAATAAAGACAATCCCTTGACTATGTATAGTGCAAACAAACAAGTCAAAACATATAACATAAATGAATAATAGTGATGAAGTTACTCTACAATAATATAAAGGCAAAATGACAAATAAGAGGTGCTGAGAATATGAGCGCTAGCTTAGAACCTCCACTGATAAACAGGACGTGTATCAGTTAGTTGTTCACAGCTAAGAGCACAAGAATATTCTGACTATGATGGCTGGATCAGGCCAGACATCGACTCAGGTTAACGCGCTGAGGTGCAGGGTGCAGGTGTGCAGGCGGCTGGTCATCAATCAGGAGCAGGCAGGCTGGGAAGGGTCGTTTGCTGGTTGACGACGGGTGGCGAGCCGGCGTGGAGGGAGTGGAGTAGGGGGTTTAGGGTACGTTTTGCCTCCTGGGCAAAACGTTTTGCGCTACTGGTAGACGTATCTTGAATGTAGCATTTTATCTTTGTAGATGTGTAAGTAACTTTATGTAGGGAAGAGCAGGCTCAATCTCTCTTGAAAGAGATTATCGTCACAATATATATATAAGGATCTTAAGGATCTTGGTTCCAAGCTCATTGACACCACAAGAGACCATAGAGCGGCATGTTTTCTCTTTCAGCGCTTCAGTGTCGTGAGCATTCCAGAGGGGGAATGCCCGCTGTATCCTCGGTTCCTGCCCGGCGCCGGAGGAGTTTGAGGAAATCTACAGCCTCTAGGAACGAACTTTTTTTGTGTCCTCTTAATGTTCATTTTTTGTATAAATCAGATATGTAACTGTATAACCTTGCATAATAACGTGTACCCATAATAAAAAAGGGGGGTGGTAGGAGAAGCGAACACTCTTTCGTATTCAGAGTTAAATGGCAAGTTTTCCTCTGAATGCTTTGTGTTCCCTTCTCTGAGGCTGTGGGGTCCCTATAATTGCACCAGAGGTGGTACCCCCATATAT
>WNGS01055029.1:0-11521 GCA_020271785.1 Procambarus virginalis
ATCCAGAAGTACACTCTGTGCTCAAACAGAGACAATGCTATTGGAAATTTATTCCTCCAAGAGCCCCATGGCATGGCGGTTTTTACGAAAGAATGGTGGGAACTGTTAAGAAATGCCTAAGAAAAACCTTACACAGCAGAAAATTAATCTCACCGAGTTACAGACCCTTGTCGTGGAAATTGAAGCACGAGTCAACAACAGACCTCTAACCTTACTTAACAGAAGATTTCTCTCAAAGAGAACCCTAAGCCCCTCTCATTTGATTCATGGTGGTCTTCTGAGCCCTCTAATATCTCTAGGAGACGAGGATCCAGGACCCTTCGTGTGTCAAAGCAAGTGACTGGTGGAGAGTTATAGACACCTTTCCCGAGTAATAGAGAAGTGGAATGAGGTCTGGATACGTGAATATTTAACTGCTTTAAGAGAATATCATTATGGAGCTGCAAGCCATACAATAAAGTTCAACTTAAGCCAGGTGATCTTGTCCTAGTAGACAGTGATGGACCCAGGTCAGATTGGCCTATAGGTAAAATTGTTGACATCCATCCTGACCGCCATGGTGTATTACGAATTGTTAAAGTTCAGTGTCGAGGCACTACTACCTTGAAAACACTAGAGAAATTAGTACCTTTAGAGTTAGCAGAACATGAGTGTTCTACAGATATACCTGTAACCCAAGTTTCAGAGAACAATGATTCTACTCAACCGAGCACAAGACCATCAAGAGTCGCTGCTCAGAACTGCAAACAGAAACTTAAACAATATTTTGATTCAATTCAAGAGTAGATAACTTATCATTTAAACTTGAGGTGGCCATACTGATGCAGTGATGAGTTGATGTCCAGTAATTAGTTACGAGTCATAGCGACCTTGAACAGTAGCCTCACTGTATTGATGAGGTCTCCTTAATCTTAAATGATCCAATTATTCATAATTTATTTTGTTAATATCCTTCCGTATCTTACAAAGGAATTATTCAATAATTTTCAATGTTTATTTACGTCCCCATGTTGACTTAAGAGTCATCTACCACAGATTCGAGACATTCGTTAGGTACGTACTAACCTACTAACCCATGAATATAACTTCAGGATAGAGAAACAGGTGTACGTTAGTACTAATACCTGAACTACGACCCGAGTTTTCTCTCCCCGGAGTTATGTTGGAAATAACCAACAGTTTTTATACATCATTGTATTTATACAACCTTTGAATTAACAAAAGTAGTTACTAAAATTACTAACTTATAGATTTAATCATTATCATGATTTATTCATTGCCAAATTCTTCCTAGTACGTGAGGAACAACAGGCAGCAACATGAATTTTCTCCACATTTAGTTGAATTTATAACAAGAGTCCAGTTTATCATTTCCTTTACTAAAAATAGTTAAGTTTGATTTCGTAGTATACTATTACTTACTGGAGCTCCCTTATTTAACTAACACTTAAGTATTCTAGAGGAAATTACTTGATGCAAATGTTTTTGCTTTAATTTCCTCGATTGGCTGCACAACTTTTAGTAAGCCAATTTATGTTACTAGAACTTCTATTTTATCATAGAAGAATTTATTGTGATATTAATATTCGTTATTACCTCTTCCTTCCTTAGTCAATTGCGATAAATACATATTCATTTATGCTCGAAAGCCGCGCATGCGCAATAAGGAGCAGGAGGAAGAAGGGAGAGCGTCACTTGACACGTGAACGAGAGCACGGACGCCATTAAAAGCGTGCAGCAGAGTTGTGCTTGATCTATTTATTTCGCTCTCACGATCAGTTGAGCGGTGCCGCGTTATCTGGCACAACATAGCCGTGTCATAGACTATTATACGAGCATCTCCAGAGTCAACGTCTTTCAAGCAGCAGTTGGAGGACGAAGAGTTGCTCAAGTCTTCACATCAACGACACGAGGCTCGGCTGCTAAGTTTACCCCTTTTGTTATTATGTGGCCACTATTAACATTTAGGATAGCAGTCGTTAGGCCGAATGCAAACCAACAAAATATAGTACGTGTCTTAATTAAATTTGCCATATAATTATATGATTATCAGTTTATTTCTATGATACAAATTGTTCAGACATTAGCTGATAATTTACTACCGTCATCCTCATGATTTAGGATGTAAATGTAATTACCTATTGTGTAGAAGATTTCTACAATGTAATTGCCTTTCAGTACCAAGGCGACTTCAACCGAGGTGCTAGGCTTCCCCACCGTTCTGTTAACAATTTGCCCTATGCAACACGTCGTCGGTGGAGTGTAGCAACCGATCACTTCTTCCTAGATCACAGCTAAGCTGTCCATTTTTCCATCAGTAGCAATAACTCCATAGTTACAGTAGTGATCTCTTAAAGAGATCAATTATACTAACCCTTTGATTTACTGATGCTGTTCAACATTTCAGTAGTATATTGAGTTGCATTTACCTCCATCAATATTATATATTCTATATTTTTACTCACACATTTGATTTACTCTGGTGAAGAACCAGCACCAGAATAATGCTAGGGATGTATTAATCTTTTAGCATGTAACCCCCCAATTTTGTGTAGTTAATTTGACTCCATTCATATAAGCATTACAGTTTTACCAAGATCCATAGGACACTAGTTCCTAGGATCAGTTTTTTCCATTGTCTCTTTGTTTTCCACTTTTTCTCAAAAAGTGGTGGTCCTTCATAGCTATCGAAGTATATATATATATATTTATTTAATTATTAATTACTGGGTCTCAGAGCCCAAAACAAGTTATTAGTTATTGGAGTCAGGTTTTCCCCCACAAGGAGAGCGTGTTGACCTGCACACTGACGACCGCTCCAAACCGCTGAAAGTAACGCAGGAGAAGATCCTTGGGAAACTCCAGGGGCGCCCCATGCACACTGACATAAGTCAGCGCACCACTACGGTCGGAGATGGAGACAGAGCCGGCACCATCCGGCAGCGACAAAGAGCGTCCCTCGTAACGACTGAGGAAATCACAGTACACTTCCTCCGTCACAAACTTGATGACAACCCGATGGGCAGTCACAAGCTCAATACCGTAAATGTCCATCACAGGGACATGAAGCATTTCGCACATAACCATGGCTATCCCTGTATACCCAGCACGACCAGTGAACTCCAGGCCCACGGAGTTCACGTGCTTGATAGAAGGAAGGGGACCACCCATGGCAAGCTCGCCACGTCAACACGCAGCCAGCAGAAACAGCAGGGGGGGGAGGGGGGCAGAGACGCCCACACCCCCTCTGGTGACGAAAACGGCAAACACCCCAAACCACCAGAGGCCAGACGACACGTCTGTACCCCACGGCAGCTCCAGGCAGACTCCCCTCTGCAGGTGAATTTGAGCAAATCAAATGCCAAATAGCAACATGTGGCTGAACTTGCCAACACCAATTTATCAGAAACAGAAATAGACGACGTTATGTCTGACCTAGCACAAAATATGAAGAAGAAACTGAAGCCAGGTTGGAGCACTTACACAGGATAATTGAATCAGAACAAATAGCAAGTACATCAGAAAAAGTAGATAATGTTATGGATGATCTGGATCCTTTTGAGAATAAATGTCAAGCCAGATTAGCACTTTGGCGCACCCTCTGCGTCGCCCCTCAACTATGCGATGTGGGTCCCAACGTTTCACGGGAGCGCGCGGTAATTCTGAAAAGTGTATACTCTCTTCAACTTTGTTACCTCAATTCTCGTCCTACAAGATTAAATTTGGTATCATTGTGTTCGCAATAGAATTCTCTACAGCACTAAATGCATATAAACTCAAAAAGCCTGGCTAATTACCCGCAGCAAACAGAGAAAGTGCGAACGAGTTACCCAGGAGCGCGCAAAAGCGATAAAAGTGTTCACTCTTTTCACTCTGGTCACCTCAATTTTCGTCCTAGGTCTTTCAATTTGGTATCAATGGGTTCGCAATAGAATTCTCTAGAGGAACATTAGCATATAAAAGAAAAAAACCTGGTCACGCTCCAACCGTCGACGAGTTGAAGACGGGCCACGTTAGCCGCGAGTGTGGGCCCAGACGCCTTCCAGCTACACTCCTACACACTACATACACTCTTTGTACTTACCACCTCAGTGTTGTGTGTTGAACATGACATAGGCGTGTAGGGAAGACATAGGCGCGCATTTTAAAACCAGTCCCCCGAAAATCGGATAAAAACCTGATTTTTGGCGATTATTTTTAGTGGATGACGCAGCATTGCGTCATCCCCGCGACTACCGCCAGTAAATGGATGACGCAGCATTGCGTCATGCCCGGGCGGAAGTGTTAGATCCTTTAATCAACGAGGCTAAAGCTTCACCCACTACAGCATCACTTAATATTATACCACCAGAAATTTAACAGTTCTCAGACAAATTGTCCACAGTCTCTGTGGATTCCGAAAACCCAACATCTGAGGCCACTAAGTTAACATGCCTCCAAACTGAAATTAAAGGTGAAGCTGAACCAGTAGTAGAAAATGTAAATGAAAATAGCGACAGCACTAATTTCCCAGTCCAGCTTCCTAGGGATAATGCTGGCAATGAGAAAACTGTCATACATCTAGTACTACAATTGTTGGACTTACCTCAACCTGATCAGACTGCTGACTCATTACAATCCTTCAGCATGGAGTTTGAGTCACTACTAAGAACATTCAGCCTTAAGGTTGATATAACTACTAGTGAATGGATAACCAAAGTAGTCCTTCAACGAAAATTGTCCAGCAATATACTAGATGAATTATACGCACAAGAACATAACACCATCCTGACAGTACAGGACATCACTGAAGGTTTACATTCCATCATAAACAAACGACGAGCAAATGAGGAAGTTAAAGCCTCATGCAAGCCTTCAGAAATATAAAATAATAGTCAATTAAAGGTTAAATAACTACCCCAAATAAACATCAACCAATTACTCTCACACCAAGTTGGAGAAAATCTGACAATGCAGCAGAATCCTCCAAGCCTACTGTTACTAGTTCACCCAAACCGGTAACTTCCAAACATGCAGTAGGCTGGGGGACATGTATGTTCTGCATAAAGAAACATTCAACATACTGTTGTGCTAATTATCCAGACAGAGGCTTTCGTATTGAGCGACTCCAGGAATTAGGGAGATGTGAAAGATGTCTCAAGTCACACAACATAGAGTATTGTGATACCCAATTCAACACCTGCAACAGGTGTAGAAGAGGTAGGCACCATGAAGCACTGTGCAAACATACGAAATTAACGTATTTAAGACCCAAGGTGGAAGATAGCATTCCATTCACAGTACAGTTTTGCAAATTGCGAGAGAAAACTAGTGTCCAATCGACAGAGTCCAAAAGTAATGCGACTCTGCCTACTGCCCAAATTACCATCCAGAATAAGAGGGCCAAGGTCCATACCCGTGGGTTGTTTGACCAAGGGTCCCAGAGAACATATGTCATTAAAAGATTGGCAGATGAACTACAATTAAGGCCTGTAGCCCAGACGACAATCAACATCTCAGGGTTTGTAACAGATACAGGACCTCAAGTCTACCAGGTGGTACAACCATCAGTACGTTTAGGCAGGTACGTCTGTCAAGTACGAGCCATTGTGGTGGACAAAATACCAGCAGACATACAAGTACAAGGTCTAGGAGCAACAGCCAAATTCCTGAGAAATAGAGGAATAAAATTGGCAGATAATATTAAGTCTGATCACCTCACCGACTTCGGTATCCTTGTAGGTACAGACTACTACCATCGTTTCATCGGTAGCCCTACTAAATATCAGGGCATAAGCATGTTAAATTCTGCAGGAGGTAAATTACTCTCAGGCCCAGTATTAAGCCTGAGGAGTCCTATGCCTGCAGATAAACAATACAAATAGAAATCTAAATTTGTCAGCTGATTATATATCTCCAGTAGCATTATACTAAGGAGATTACAGCTGACTATAGCAACAGAGGTTGATGTTAATATCATCATTCAAAGCTGAAGATGAGTTCATGAGGCCTCAGTGGCAAATCAGTGAACAGTAACCTAAACAGCTACAAGTCACAGCGACCAATGTCACTGAACCCACTGCAGTCTCAGAACCATACTTAGCTTTAGTGATGGGCTATTCAATCCTCTGAATCAATTAACTAAATTAAACCCCAATAAATCTGACGACTGATTTTGATACATTTATTATTTAATCAAGATGTATTCCATGGGCCTCAGTGTTTATGTGTCAGTGAGCAGTTACCTGAACAAGCTTCAAGTTATATCTGATGTCACTGATCTCACTGCAGTCCCTGAACCATAATTGACTGTAGTACTTGATCACATTCAGTCTTCTGAGTTAATATGCAATTAGGCTAGAATTTTAGCCTTCCAAAGAGTTAACAGGGAAATGAAATCGCATTAGACTTCAAACCTCTGTAACTCAAGTACGGGACATCCGTCCTGTACGAACAGACGCACAAATGTGTGATTACTAACACCTAACATCAAATTAATCTAATAATTCGAGGGAGGAGTATCGGTGTTCGTCTGTTCTAAATAGGACTTCGACCTGTGAGCAGCCCCCCCCCCGGGAATTATGTTGGAAAACCCGACACCATTTAATAATATTAAATGCAATATGCAGATAATATTGCTGCTGTGTTGTATACATAAGTTACCCATAGAAAATGTAGCTTGTAGTGGAATTTTCTGTCAATAGAAAACGGGATATCATTGCCACATAGTACTATAAATTCACCAGCTATTCTGTTGGGAATTATTCTTAAATACATTGGTCTTTGGACTTTTTATATCATAAAAACATCTCATTTGAATTAACTTAATTATCAGCATCAAAATAGAGTAAATGTGACTCTTCTATCACTTATTGACATTGGACAAGGAGAGCCAAGGCGTCAGTGGTGGTGAGGAGGGTCAGCCATTGTTTGTTAAGACCAGAGGCGCAGGGGAGCAAATTCAGCTCCTATAATTTCTCTTGGACGAAGTGTTATGGAGATCAAAGTGTTCTACCATCATCAACACGCTGTCAACATAAACAAGGGAAGTGTCCTACCGAAACCCGTTTATCTAATCATTTCTGGCCAGTTAATGTTAGGTAAATAAGGGCGAACTGGTTAAGATGCGAACATCCTCTTAATAAAGGTAATTAAGCCTTAGTCCTTATTATTTAACATACAGTGTTTTCTCTAATATAGCTGTCGTATATTAGGATTCCAGCTTGACAGCTAGTGCCCTTTGACAGGAACAAGAAGAGGAAGCAAGACTTGGTTTATCAGTTACTATGGGTGATGGAAGTTAGCCTCACACGAGTATAATTTGGTGTCTACATCCTAGTTATATGTGGTGGAAATAAATATAAATCTCGCAGGTCGGTTCCCACAACTGGCGCCTCTGTGTATGTACTCACCTAATTGTACTTACCTAATTGTGCTTGCGGGGTTTGAGCTTTGGCTCTTTGGGTCCGCCTCTCAACTGTCAATCAACTGGTGTACAGATTCCTGAGCCTACTGGGCTCTATCATATCTACATTTAAAACTGTGTATGGAGTCAGCCTCCACCACATCACTGCCTAATGCATTCCATTCGTTTACTACTCTGACACTGAAAAAGTTCCTTCTAACGTCTCTGTGGCTCATGTGGGTACTCAGTTTCCACCTGTGTCCCCTTGTTCGCGTCCCACCAGTGTTGAATAGTTTATCCTTGTTTACCCGGTCGATTCCTCGAAGGATTTTGTAGGTTGTGATCATGTCTCCCCTTACTCTTCTGTCTTCCAGTGTCGTATGATGCATTTCCCTCAGTCTTTCCTCGTAACTCATGCCTCATAGATCTGGGACCAGTCTAGTGGCATACCTTTGAACTTTTTCCAGCTTCGTCTTGTGCTTGACAAGGGGCGGGCTCCATGCTGGGGCCGAATACTCCAGGATTGGTCTTACGTATGTGGTGTACAAGATTCTAAAGGATTCCTTTCATAGGTTCCTGAAGGCTGTTCTGATGCTAGCCAGCCTTGCATATGCCGCAGACGTAATTCTTTTTATGTGGGCTTCAGGAGGCAGGTTTAGTGTGATATCAATTCCTAGATCTTTCTCTCTTTCCGTTTCATTAAGTACTTCATCTCCTATTCTGTATCTTGTGTCTGGCCTCCTGTTTCCACCGCCTAGTTTCATTACTTTGCATTTACTCGGGTTAAACTTTAACAGCCATTTGTTGGACCATTCATTCAGTCTGTCTAGGTCGTCCTGTAGCCTCCTACTATCATCCTCTGTTTCAATCCTCCTCATAATTTTTGCATCATCAGCAAACATTGAGAGAAACGATTCTATACCCTCTGGGAGATTATTTACATATATCAGAAACAGTATTAGTCCAAGGACCGACCCCGTCGGGACTCCATTTTTGACGTCACGCCAATCCGAGACCTCACCCCTCACAGTGAGTCGTTGTCTTCTGTTACTTAGGTACTCCTGTATCCAACGGAGTACCTTCCCTTTCACTCCAGCCTGCATCTCCAGCTTTCTCACTAGCCTCTTGTGTGGCACTGTATCAAAGGCTTTTTTTACAATCCAAAAATATGCTGTCTACCCATCCTTTTCTTTCTTGCCTGATTTTTGTTGCCTGGTCGTAGAATTCAATTAGCCCTGTGAGGAAGGACTTGCCATCCCTGAACCCATGTTGATGCTGTGTTACAAAGTTCTTTCTCTCCAGATGTTCCACTAGCTTTCTTCGCACAATCTTCTCCATCAGCTTGCATGATATGCAGGCTTGGGACACTGGCTTGTAGTTCAGTGCCTCCTGCCTATCCCCTTTCTTGTATATTAGAACAACATTAGCTGCCTTCCAAATTTCTGGCAGTTCCTCTGTTTCCAGTGATTTGTTATACACTATGAAGAGTGGCAAGCACAGTGCTTCTGCTCCTTACCTTAGTATCCAAGGGGAGAATCCATCTGGGCCTATAGCCTTTGTCACATCCAGCTCTAGTAAACACTTCCTTACTTCCCCACTGGTAATCTCAAACTCTTCTAGTAGTTCCTGGTTAACTATTCCCTCTCTTATCTCTGGAATCTCCCCTTGCTCTATGGTGAAGACCTCCTGGAATTTCTTATTCAGTTCCTCACACACTTCCTTGTCGTTTGCAGTGAACCCTTCTGCCTTTATCCTTATATTCATTACCTGTTCCTAACTGTTGTTTTTCTCCTGATGTGACTATGCAGTAACTTGGGTTGAGTCATTGCCTTGCTTGCGATGTCATTTTCGTATTGTCTTTCTGCCTCTCTTCTCATCCTGACATATTCATTCCTGGCATTCTGGTATCTTTCTCTGCTCTCAAATGTCCTGTTATTCGTATAGTTTCTCCATGCCCTAATACTTTGCTGCTTAGCTAGCCTACATCTCTGATTAATCCATGGATTTCTCATCTTCATTTCATTGGTTTCCTTTTCGAGTGGGACAAACTTGTTCGCTGCTTCTTTGCACTTGTGCGTGATGAAGTCCATCATGTCCTGGGCCGTCTTTCCCCTGAGTTCTGTTTCCCATGCTATATCTGTTAGGAATTTTCTTAACTCCTTATAGTTTCCCTTTCGGAATGCCAGTTTTTTGTTTTCAGTACCCCTCCTCGAGTTCAATAACCCTTCCTCAACCAGATACTCAAACGCCAGTACACTATAATCGCTCAATCCTACTGGGGCCTCAAAGCTGATTTCCCTTATGTCGGAGTCGTTCAGAGTGAAGACTAGGTCGAGTCTCCCTGGTTCATCGTTTCCTCTCATCCTAGTGGGTTCCCTGACACGTTGGTTTTGAAAGTTTCTTGTCGCCACCTCCATTAGTTTGGCTCTCCATGTATCCTCTCCTCCATGCCGTTCCTTGTTCTCCCAGTCTATCTTTCCGTGATTGAAGTCGCCCATGATGAGCAGATGGGATCTATTTCTACAGTCAGCAGAGGCTGCCTTCTCACTTATAGTGTTAACTGCCATGTTGTTGTTGTCATACTCTTGCCTTGGTCTTCTGTCATTTGGTGGAGGGTTATATATCACTGCTACTACTACTTTTGGTCCTCCTAATGTAATGGTGCCTGTTATGTAGTCTCTGAAGCCCTCGCAGCCCAGGATGACCATCTCCTTGAAGCTCCATTTCTTTCTCATTAGTAGGGCCACTCCACCTCCTCCCCATCCTTCCCTCTCATTCCTTATTACAGTGTAGGTCTGGGGAAACACCGCATTCGTTAAGATACCTGAGAGTTTTGTTTATGTGGGTCCGATTACATCTGGGTTCACTTCTTGTGTTCTTTCCCGTAGTTTACTTGCCTTGCTGGGAATCCATCTATGTTTGAATACATCACCCTGAAGCTGCCTTTCTTCTGTCCTTTCTCATATCCTATTGCTTCCCTGAAACAGGGAAACAGGGAGGGACCGGGATGGGGGGGGGCCTATGAAGGGGGACTTGGGGGTTCTGGGGTGTGCTGGGACTGGGAGGATCTGGTACAGGGAGGGTGGTATAGAAGGTAGGGTTTGGGGGGCTGGGGAGAAAAGAAGGCTTGGGGGGTGAGTGAGCGGGGAGGCTTGGAGGGGAGTGAGTGGGGGAGGCTTTGGAGAGTGTGGGAGAAGGGAAGGCTTGGGGAATAGGGAGGAGGGAGGGCGTTGGGGAATGAGGGGGAGTCGGGGGCTTGGGGGGGCATAAAAGGAAGTAGGGCTTGGGGGGGTAGGTTGGGGGATAGGGAGTGGGAGTGCCGAGGGGGATGGAAAAATGGGAGGGCTGAGGAGTGGGGGAGAAGGGAGGGCTCAGGAGGGAGGAGGATACTGGAGGGTTTAGGGGCGCAGGGGAGAATAGGGGCTTGGGGGTGGGGGAGAAGGGAGGGTTGGGGGGTGGGGGAGACGGGATCCTGTGGATGGGGGGAGGTAGGGCATCTATTGGGTGGAGGCTGGGGGGGGGGGTACTTCTCTCACTGTGTCTGTTGGTTCGCTTGTGGAGGGTTCCCTGCTCTCCGCTGGGATTGTAGGCTAGGGGTTGTGGCTCCCGATTCCTTTCTTTCTCCCTGCGCTCCCTCCTAGCAGCTGCTGCCCTCTCTCTCTCTGTGTGTGTGTCTGTACCTACCTGTCAGTACTTGTCAATGGATAGTGAGATCAAGTTCTTTATGCCCCAAATAAGAACCGTGTTGTACCCCTTTGTATTTCATTTTAATCATTCTGATGTCCAAATACTTTATCAAATTTATCTATAAGGGTGTGGATGGAGATGACTTCTTTAGCTTCTTTTTTCAGGGTATATTCTATTTTTTTACTATCCGTACACGTATATTCCTTCATTCCTTTGACTCCTTAGCATTTCCTGCTTCCACTTGGACCTTCTTTCCCCATTTCTCTCAATTTGAAGAAGCTGTCTTTGTTCACCTTAGTTATTCCCCTCGTATCTCTGATGCTGTGATCAATCACTTCTATTAATTCTACCTTCTAGGGTTGTGAGTCCCATTAGTTTATCCTCATCACATGGTGCAGATTTCTTGCCAGTACTGCACATTTATTTTTGGTCTAAAAATTGTGTTGAAGA